>JAOEGS010004388.1:24801-67301 GCA_025447755.1 Corythornis vintsioides | reverse complement strand
ACAACAACGAACACGACGACGGGTTCAACCACGTTGAGATTGTCACAGGCACAGCCCCACCAGTAATGTATGGAGTTTCAGCTGGTTGTTGGCACACATCTCACATGACAGATAACGTTCCACCATGTCACTGATAGGACCTTTCAGCACAGCTTTAGGAGATCTACCAGGCACTGCTGAGGTTGGTTAGGTCAAAGGGTTGAACCATGTGTAATTCAGAACAGAGGAGGTCCCACGGTCGCTCCACAAAAACAATTACACTGCTTATTTCCCTCCATCCTTCGCCCCAAAGTCACAAGCCTCCCAGTTTCAGCTCAGTCAATCTCCCTCTGCCCTGGGGCTTCAAGCCACATGAAAATATGTGGTGCTGTGTTTATAAATCTAATCAAAAATAGAAACAGTAGACAAGCACAATGAGGTCCTACTATGGATCATGGGAATTCTGGAAATTCTGAAAGCACTTTTGTTTAACTTCCGTGGGCCTTCTCCTGCCATTCCATTGTCTGGTGCTCTCGTTAATCATCCCCTTGACTTGTCAATGATATCAAGGAGCCTACGTGGCTGCTGCCTTCCCTCCCATCACACTACAAATAATATTATGGAACAGTGACTCTAGGAATAACCCCTTTTCATTTTTGCTTCTTTGAAGAGTGGGGTTTTTTTTCTTTGCTTACCTTTTTCTCCATGCCAGCCTGCCCTTTCTCAGATCTGCAGCAGAAAATGCTTCTTCCTGCAACAAAGTAGAGAGGGAGCACATCTGAATTTTCAGTCTCCAGAGGCTTTACCACCTTTAGGTTTCCCACACTAACAGCCTAGGATGAGGGGGGGGGTGTATTTTGCTTGCTGCAGTCCTTGCCAAAGAGCAGAGGGAGGATAATTTGCTGTTCTCAGCTTCACCTTTCTGCAAACAACTTTGTATCAGATCACATAAAAAAAATAATTTAAAAATAAATAAAATTATCTAGTGAAGATAACCAGGAAAACCAGTTTCAGCTCAGATGAAGTAACAATAAGTTGTGGTTTTGAATGGAAGTAGCCTAAAAGGAGGTAATTCCTACCCCCAGATGGTAACAAAAAACAACAGTTTTCTGTGGAATACACCTAAACCTGGAGATTACAACACCAAAGCTGCCGGATTCGGGAATGCTCCTGGGATTTTTAGGGTGGGTCCCACTTGTGCCTCACTCCCCATGCTGGGATTTTCAGTAAAAAGATGGATATTAGCCTCTATTCTGAATTTAGAAACACAACAAAACATAAAATCACTTTACAAGTCCTAGATCACATTAGCAAAAAATGCCTTGATTTTATACCAGCTACTTTTGTCTCTACATGGGAAAAAATAATTCCTATTCAGAATGGCTAAATGGGTTGTGAATGATGGAAATCAGGGCAAAACTCAGTCTGACTCCACAGTGGCAGGACCTGAACCCCAGTGAACTGCAAACTTCTCCCTTTGCCAGCTTTTCTCTCATGCTTTTACACAAACACACATCCAGATTACTTTTCAGAGACTGGAAACAAACCAGGACTTTGACCAATTAAAAATATCCCTTCAGAGCTCCATCCAAAGCTTTAATTGACCTTGTGGGTCAGAGGATGCCCTGTAAAAAGTACATGTTTGGCCCCAGTTGAGGAAACTCTCTCTCCTGAGGGCACTGGGCAGAGAAGTGCTGGATTCTAAGTAGGTCCTTAAGTTTCATTGAAATCAATACAATGGACAGTGGCCGGGGCCACGGATCCTGGGCGGAAAAAGGCTGCATTGTCACTCTGCCTGCTCAGCAATGAATGGAGGGCTGAGTTTTTGCCCAGGCTTTGCTGAGGCTGAGAGTCTGCTGACCTTTGCTCCTCCCTGTCGGTGCCCTCCTTGAGGTGCCAAGGCCACAGATGGGGGCTGCTGTTCCAGCAACTCCTCCTCCTCCTCCTCCTCCTGCAACCAGCTCTGCCCTAACAGCCCCCCCACTGCAGCAGAAGCTGTGCACAAACTGCCCTGCTACAAAAGGCTCTGATATTTAAATCAAAGCCCCACCAAGGTTATAGAATTATTGTGGTTGGAAGGGACGTCTAGGATCATCAATGTCCAACTTCCATTCCAACATCTCTCTCTCCACCAGCCACAGCCTCAAGTGCCACATCTACTGGTTTTTAAACCCCTCCACGGATGGTGACTCCACCCCCTCCCTGAGCAGCCTGTTCCAATGCCCAACCACTCTGTACAGAATTTCTTCCTAACATCACACAGGTAGGCTCAAGGTCACCTATCTAGCCATTGTACATCCTGGAAAACAACCCCAGAATCCCAATTCCAAAATCTGGGTTGGGTTTCCAGGCTGAGGCAGTCTCAGCATCACTTTCATAGCTGCTGCTTTCATCTGACTGCATATCCACTGAAGGTGAAAGGTAAGGAGTTCTGAGGCTGATGGCACATTCCTTTTTATGACTTGAAACAAGCCCAGTGAAAAAGAGCCACCTGTATGAGCCAAAAACAATAAATGGCTCCTTTCTTTTCCAAAGCAGCATCCCAAGAAGCTGCCAGCAGAAAGAACTGATCAAGATAGAAGCTGTGAAAAATCAGCATTTTTCATCTAGTCAACATCTGCTGATTGAAGCAGGAGCCAAAGGTGCAGCAACAAGGACTTGCAAAGCCACAACAGTCTGTGGAATTCAAACATGAATGGGAAGACTTGGGAGTTTAATCTTAAAAGACTAAGGACTGACCAAAAGCAGGGAAGCTAAGATACATAAACAAGTTTAGAGGAGATACTAGTAACATTAGTGCCTGGATGGTGATTTTCTTACAAGTTCAGGAAGGTCCTTATTTGGGTTTCCCAGGGAATGTTTTTGTTTGTTTGGGTGGGGAACACTTTGGTGTTTGGTTTTGGTTTGGAATTTAGTTTTTTTTTAAGTGGAGGTGCCAGACATTGCTTTCCCTTTTTTCTTCTTCATACCAATCAGGCAACACGTTCAATGCTGCATTAACCAATGTTGACTGTGGCCTTACTTCACCTCATCAGCCTATTTTCTTTAGCTGGCTAACAGCTGAATCATTAGCATAAAACTGGCTTGTAGTCCTGAAAGAGCACAGCAAAAATACAAAGTATGGGATTTTTCCATCAAAACAAAACAAAAAAAAACCACACACAAAGAAAACCAAACCAAACAAACAAAAGCCCAAATGTAAAACCTATTTCAGAACCCACCAGTTATTTTATATCCAGCTCATGTCATTTTTTTGCATGATTTAGGAGTACACTTAACAAGAACTACAGTGCATTTGTAGTAAAATGACCAAGCAAAACAATCACTTTGAAGTTCTTAAACTGACTACTTTCACTTTTTCTGGGTTTTTTTTTCTTCCTCCCTCCCCCAAAAAAAAGTTTGTTCCTTTTTTTATTTCCACAGAAGGAATAACTAAGGAAGCTCCATTAACTATGCAATATATCTGAATAGTTTTCTGTAATATTCTAATTTTATTTTTTTTTAATGGAGCAATTTAGAGAGCAATGCAACCAAAATAACTCCTACAGCACCACAACTGTATTGACAGGCTCCTGTCAGCAGTCACAGCTCTGGAGAGATCGAAACATTTCCCCACTAGAGCAGGCTCAGGTACCTCTTTCTCACACTAGCTGTGATTTTATGTTTTATCAGCTACTGGAGATCACTCGACCTGCTTAAAGAGCAATGATAGGTCATGGATATGTATCATAAATGTACAATGTTCTTGGCATGCAGGAGAAAAACTGTCCTGTTGGCAATGATGCACCCAGCATCTCCTTAAAGCACTCCCACCATGAGATCTGGGGGGTATTGGAAGAGCTCTCTTGAGATGATCTGGTGCCACCCCCCTGCTCCAACAGGGTCACCCAGAGCCAGGATCTCCATGTCCAGGAGGTTTTGGAATCTCTCCAGAGAAGGAGACTCCACAACATCGCTGGGCAGCCTGGGCCAGGCTCTGACACCCTCACACCAAATAAGTTTCTCCTCCTGCTCAGACAGAACCTCCTGGGCTCCAGTTTGTGCCCAGTGTCCCTTGTTCTGTCACTGGCACCACAGACAAGAGTCTGGCCCCAGCCTCTTGCCCCCAGGGGCCCTTCAGCTCTTGCTCAGCATTGATTAGCTCCCTTCTCAGGCTGCTTTTCTCTAGCTGAACAGCCCCAGGGCTCTCAGCCTTTTTTATCATCCCTGTAGCTTCCACTGGCCTCTCTCCAGCAGCTCCCTGTCTCTCTTCAACTGGGGAGCCCTGAACTGAACACAACACTCCAGATGTGGCCTCACTGGGGCAGAGCAGAGGGGGGCAGAGTGCCAAGGAGAGCAACTCTGGGCACAGCCAAGGTGCTGCTAGAGAAACAGCAGGTTGACAGCAGGAGCAGCAGAGCACCAGTCTGTCCTCTCAGGGGCTGCCCTCACTCCTCTCTTCCCTTTCCTTCCCCTGCTACACCATTCATCAGGTGCTAAGAAGAAGTGCTATGGGATCCCTGGGCTACAGTATCAGCAGAAACCACAGAGTAAATGATAACCCTACAACCTGCTTGTAATTCCCTGTGGACTCTCTCCTAAATACCAGCTAGCCAGCATTGGTCTTTAAGAAGTATTTCTTCAGGGGAAAATTGCACCTCTGCTGAAGAGAATCCATCAGTCACTTCAATGCAGCAGGGTTGACCTTTGAAGCCAAAAGCTCTGTGCTTATCCTTCTCTAATGACCAGTTTTAGGAGCAGGTCCTTCAAAGTAATCTCAGATCCTTTCTATTTTTTTTTTTTTTTTTCATTTAAGAATTAAGGAGTTTACTGCAAATGTGCTTCTATAAAGAGCATTAATACTTTCAAAATTAACCTTGCATTCAATGGCTTTGCTGGATACGTTGTGATATTTCCTAGATTTTTTTCTATGTGCTTAAAAAAGTAGATATATTACTTTTTTCTATTGATAAAACTCAGTAGGCAGCTAAGCATCACTCAGCTGCTCATTCACTCCCCCCCAGTGAAATGGGGGAGAAAATCAGGATAAATGTACAAAAACTCATGGGTTGAGATATATATATATATATTAAAAATTAACTGTCTTTATTTTTTTTAAGTAGAAATAAAACAAAGAAAAAAATATCTAAAATAGAGTGATACAAAAGAAAATAATTGCTAACCACTAACTGACCACTGCCCAAGCACTGGTAGCCCTGGCCAGCTTTCACCCAGTCCTCTCACCCCCAGTGTTATTGCTGAGAATGATGTCCTGTGGTCTAGGACATCCCTTTGGTCAGCTGGGTTCAGCTGTTCCAGCTCTGGCCCTCTCAATTCCTTGTTCCCCCCAAGCCTGCTCACTGCTGGGTGGTGTGGGGAGCAGAAGAGGCCTTGGCTCTGTGCGAACTCTGCTCATCAATGGCTACAACACCCCTGTGTTACCAACACTTCTATCACAAATCCAAACCACAGCCCCAAACAAGATAACTATGAAGAAATTTAACTTTATCTCAGCCAAAACCAGTACAACTGCACTGTGCCAGCATCCCCTCTAGAAGTGGCAAATCCCAAATTGGGCACTGCTGGGGGAAAAGCAAAGCCATCCCCAAAAGTGCAGTGTCTAGGAGGGTTTGGAATCTCTCCAGAGAAGGAGACTCCACAACCTCGCTGGGCAGCCTGGGCCAGGCTCTGACACCCTCACCGAATAAGTTTTTCCTCCTGTTCAGAAGGAACCTCCTGGGTTCCAGTTTGTGCCCAGTGTCCCTTGTTCTGTCACTGGGAACCACTGAGAAGAGTCTGAAGCATCCTCTTGACTGACATTCTTTAGATACTTAGGAGCATTTATATATGTATGAGCATTATAAGCACACAATATGAAGCATGTAGTGGTTTCCATCAGCTTTCAACCAATAATAGCAGGAATATCATGCCTAGCATGTTTTAAACTCAGCATCCACAGCCAACACAGCTCAGTGAAAAATTTCTTTGCCCCAGTCAGAAAAGGTACAACTGGAATTTTGACCCTGAAATTGGAATTCATGAACCAAATCGGACTCTGAAATAAATCTCAGAGATGTTTCATTTATTACAGGTTGAAAGAAATAGCCACCTTGAGACCTTGAGCAGGCAAAGAACAGTCAAGCACCACTAGAGTCAAATTTCTGCATGCTGGTATAGGTGGCATGTCCTGTAAGCCTGAAGCTGGTTTCTAACCAATGGAGTAGCTATAAAAAGGAGACTCCATCTGCACGACTTCCACATCACCTGATAGAGTAGAAGAGCTGGCAGCAATCCCATGAGATGTTCTCCTTGGTGACAGAGCAGCTTAATAAGTTTCTGCTCTCTGCCCTCTCCCTCTCTTCATCCATTCATTCCTGTCCCTGAGCTGCAGCTTGCTGAGGTCTCATTGGGCTGATATTGCTGTCAATCTAAAGCAGAGTTAAAAATACCTGTCCCCAAAACATTTTCCTTTTTTATTATTTACCTTGAACCACTTCATTGGTCCTGCACACAGCTGTACCACAATAACCAGGGCACAAGGAACTCCAGCAAGGAAAAAGGAGATCCTTAAGCAACCTTTCCCACCAAAGAAAACACAAAGAATCATTGAATTGTTTTAGTTGGAAGAGACCTTTGAGATCATCAAGTCCAACTGTTCAGTCACCCCTCAAGCACCTGACACTGAAGGCACAGCAGAACTCCTAAAAAATCATATTTCCTTAAGCCAGGTAGGAAGGTATATATGGATGGGGCAAAATCCTCTGGGTTTTTTCCCCCTCCTGTGTTTCCCTCCCATCTTCTGACTCAAAAAGGGCTCTGTTCCATCAGCTTCCACCCATTCTCACACAGGCGTTCACTGAATCTCCTGTGGGATGTACCAACACCTCTCCCACAGCAGTGTTCCACCAGCCCACTCTCCATCCCCACAACAGACAAGACCCTCTCACAAAACCCCCTCAGTTGCAGCTCCCCAAATTTGTTTCCTTTCTCCCCAAACTCTAAGTAAATCCTATAATGATGTCTGCAGGACTATGGGCTGAGACTAACTTGGAGCCTGTGCCCTAACTGCCTGGTCATTCACAATTCCTTCTACCACTTCATCACATGAACAGACTTTAGATGGTCAGCTGGAAGGAATCCAAGGAATCATAAAAAAAATAAGGAATCTGAGCATCATAAAGCTTGCCTTGAACTTTGAAGGAATTTTTTTCTTTCCCTTGTATTAAGCTTTGCCAATATATCTGAGATGACAATAAATAAATATCCTGTGAGTCCTGGCCCTCAGTAGCACACCATGCACTTCCTAATATTTTACTCCTGCCCTAAATACATTGTTTAATGCAGATCAACCAGACCTGTGGCATTAGGCTAGGGATTCTGAAGTCCACACTTTTGGGTGGAAGGAAAATAAGCTGACTCTTCAAGGTGGTGGTTTTATGATGCTACCAGTGACGCTTCACTGTATTGACTCCTTTTTTCCATCAGCCATTTACAACAGCAGGACAGAAAAACAACAGGACAGATCAGAACCCAGAGTCCTCTTGATCATCCCATCTGCAAAAACAATGGGCATATTTTTTCAAGAGAGTTGTTTTGTCCTCTTATGAGAGTTACAACCTTTGTAGTCTTTAATATTGGAGTTCAAAGATGGATTTGCCTTAACAAAAAGATCCAGATTCACTACACCACATATCCCACAACAAAGTATATGCAGATAATCAGCGTGTTACAAGCACTAGCTTTAGTTTTTTCCTCCCACTCTCCACAAAGGAGAAAAATCAGTAGTTTTCAGGACCTGCTTGGACCCAAGACTCTTATATTTAATCCTTGGTTGTGTTTCAGGTCTATCATGTACTCTTGGACAAGTCTCCAAGCTAAGTTGGAAAAGGCTTGGTTGAGCTGGACAGACCAAGGGACCTGTTTCAAACCCTTTTTGTCCACACTGCTTAAATCAGAGACTCAGCTTTCAGAACAGCCACCAGGAAAACATCCCTGCACCACAGCCTTCCACTGGAGAGGAAACTGCTTTGGCTGGGCACAAAGGATGCAGCTGGGCTGCCACAGCAGCCAAGATGTCCCGTGCACAGCCATTGCTGCACCTGGGCACAGCTACTGTGGCCAAGAGTTTCCCATGCTCAGAAACAAAGATGATTTTAGAAATTAAAATTGGGGTGAGAAGGGAAATCAGCTGAAGAGTTTCAGTGAGATGCAACCCTTGCTTCAGTTGCAACCAAGAGGGAAGCTGTACAGCATTATTCAAACAGAAATCCAAACCTATATGCTGCCATCTGGGTGCAAGGTGACCAGGAACACAAAATCCCCCTTCTTCTAAAAATACACAAGATAATTGCTTGAGTCTCAAAATGAAGTTTACACTTCATACCCAATTCATCAACTAACAGCTTCCTTTGGCACAGAGGCAACAGGCAGAGGCTGGTTCCTTATCGGGGTGACAAAGGGTTTTCTTCAGCTTGGACCATGAATGTTCAGCCTTGACAGCAACAAGATGCCTTGAGAGCAGCTTTCTTCAGAGCACCTGCAAACAGTGCTGCTGGATACACCAAATGCTTCCCAGCACTTAGCCCAGGGGCACAGTCTGTATCTTACCATGCCCGAGACAGGAAAATCTGCTGCAGTATCCAAAACCAACAGCACTACAGGTGCAGGAGGTTATTAAACACTAGCAGATGCTTTATATAGCATCAGGATGCTTGAAAGGGGCAGTGGAGGAAATGAGGTTTCATGTGGCCTCCTTCTTCTGGACCCATTATCATGGCAAACTGTTTCACACCCACAGCTGATTTCTCAACCAGACAGGGCTCTGTATCAGCAGTTAAATTGCCTGGTGTGATATGAAGCAGTTGTAGGTGATGGTAAAACAAACAGTGGATGTTAACAGGGATCTTGTGTCAGTTCTTCAGCCTCCATGGGGCTGCTACCCACATTTTCCAGCAGTACTCCCTTATCCTAGACCCACTGGGATATGTCTGGGATTTCTAGGGAAAACCTTCAGGGTTTTTTTTTTCTTAATACAGCTTCTCCCAGCAGTTGTTACCCGAAGAGAGAATGTACCTCAAACCCCAAACACTGGCAGTGATAGTCACAGTTTGGAACCCACCCTGATGAGCCAAACCTCTGTTTGCATTTGCAGATGGTGTGGAATTAAATGCTGCACTCCTACCTGCTCCTGTTCCCATGTTAACAGCACCTTTATAACTCAGGTATTAATACCATGGTGTGATGTGTGCTTCCACAGTTATATTTAAATAGTTTTTATATAGAAAAGCCAAATAAAAGAAAGAAAAAGACTGATAAAGATCTTCCTCTTTTCCTTTGTATTGCTGCCATTCCTACCCAAAGTTGTTCCTTCAATACCAGCCAAACAATCCAGACTCATTCGGGAACTAGTCAGACTTGTGCTCCTGGCTTTCAAGTAAAAAACTGTCACAAGTTCACAAGACTCACATCTTCCCAGCTCCTCCTGCCACCTCTAGGTCCATCATTAACCCAGATTAATGCCTGTGCCTCCCTTTGTTCTGTGCCAGCCCTTGCTGAGGGTTGGGCAGGAACACACTCTGCTGCCCCTGCCAGCAACCAGCCTCCTCGTCGAGCTGACCGGAGAGGAGTCACGTCATGCTGTCTTCTCCTGGATCATTTGTGCAATGTCAGGAAAGGCAGGATGTGACTCAGTCATGACTTGGTCCACAAGTAGGACTCTGAAATCTTCTGGTTTCAGTTCACATCACAATTTTTGGGACTAGAGGTCAAAGGAAAGGGAACCAAGAGAAACGTCACGATAGCCTCTTGGAACTCTGGTATTCCACCGTGCCTCTGTGCACCCCTTCCTCAGCAGACATACAATCAAGGAATGGTGGGGGTTAGAAAGGACTTAGAAATATCATGGAGTCCAACCCCCCTGCCAGAGCAGGGTCACCTAGACTAAGTCACAGAAGAACAGATCCAGGTGGGTTTGAAATGTCTCCAGAGGAGACTCCACAACCTCCCTGGGCAGCCCCTTCCAGGCTCTGTCACCCTCACTAAGAAAAAGTTTTTCCTTGTGTTTACCCTAAACCTCTTGTGCTCCAACTGACTCCCATTGCCTCTTATCCTCTCATTGAATGACACTGAGCAGATTCTGGCTCCATACACTCACCTTTAACATACTGATACACATAGATGAGGTCCCCACTGACCCTCCAGTCCTCTGAGGGGGTAAAGGAGAACAGGGAATCTTATTTTCCCCTCTGTTTCCATTCATTTCTCTCCCCAGCTCTGCAGGAGAAATCTCTCTTGCCTCCAGCTCCAGGCTGTTTAGCATCAGGAAGCAATCGGTCTGTCGGAAGCACCTCGAGCAACTCTTCCCAGCCAGGAGATCAAGTCTCCTCTTTCCCTTTGGGTGAGAGTGGCTCAGAAAGTACCTTCTTTCCATGAACCATGCCTTAGCTTCCACCTTTGCTTTGAGGCAATCTCCACTTATACTTGGCCTAAGGAAACTCCAGATCTCCTGTGCTCTGAAATGTGGCTTGAGGCATTACACTGAAAAAAACCCTGAAGAAACCACAGAGAACCTTGCTCAGATTTGCTAATCTCAGAGATAGGCACAATAAACACACTAAACCCTGATCAAGGCGCTGGAAGGCAACACCTCAAATACATCTGAAATAATATAGAGCCATAAGATACACGTGTTCACTTGAGATTGGAAACTCACTTTTTCCTAGCAGTTGAATGAATTCAGAGCCTCTTTTCCACAGTGTGATGAAGGTGACTGTATTTCATAGCTGGAAGTTTCAGAGAATTAAAGGGATTCCAGAATGACTGATATCTAGATGGGATGTGAGATACAGCCAGGTTTTAATCCTCCGCTGTTCATGGAAATAAAAAGCATACACCTTTATCAACTCCCCTAATCCCAACTAATCTTTCAATGGAAAACTTGGCACTAAGAGGCAATACTTGTATCCAAAATAAGCAAGGCGATCCATTTCTATTCCATACCTTGCTTTAAGCTTTGTGGGTCCCTCCCACCAGTTTTCCTGTGATGGACACAACTCACAAATGGCTTTGCCATTACAGTTCTCCCACACAGGCCTGTATGCAGAAGAGGACCCTGCAGAAGGGTTAACATCAAAACGGGATGGAGTAATCAGAGAGGAGGGGAATACTGGAAAAGCTGGCAAAAGATAACCACCTTCTGGGCCAGTTCCCACAATTCTGCCAGGTAAATGTGTCTGATATGAGCCTTTCAGTCAGGCACAGATAGATGACACACTGGTGTGTGGGCAGAGGATGAAATTGGGTGTGGAGTGCGTGCCTCTGCAATGGGTACAAGGATAGGTCTAACTCAGCACCACCAGCACTGAGTCAGAGCTTAAAGTTCCTCATCATTCCCTCTATGACATGGAAAAATCCTGGCTGGATTGACTGCAAATTTCATCTTGCTGACTGGGGCCTGATCTGAGACAAAGGTCAATGACACAGTGGAGTTCCCATGCACCAAGAAACCCTCCCCAGAACCCACTGGTTGGTGCAGAAAGGGGCTGCATACCCTGTGAATGAGACCCTTTGGTCTCATTCATCCTCTCCCAGAATGAACCCAAGTGAAAATGAACTGACTTTTGAAGTATCTTAAGCACTGGTTGAAAGACTGACCTCAGAGGGACCTGGAAAAACCCAAGCACCTAACCCAGTTATGGAAGTGTGCAGACATAAAGTGGTCTCCAGCTTTAGAACAATCACCACGATGAATGGAGCTGCTGACAGTTAGTGCACAGCTCCATATCCTGCAATCACACCCAGCCTCCTTTTCCAACACAAATTGGAAAGTTATGTACACACCAACAAACGGGATGGTGTGATTTCAGACAGGTCCTCCCTCATCCTCATAGCAAAACACAACTGTGGCCAATCTCAACAGCCTGAGCTGAAAACCTCAGGGAATCTTAGCAAGAAGTGACAATATCTCAGCATAACACTGTAAGGGAGGGAGCTGAAGTTGCTTCACTTCTGGTATTGTCTGGTAGACTGGGTATAAACCTGGGACAAATAAACGATCCTGCTGTAGCAAGGAAGAGGGGAAAAAAAACCCCAAGTGTTGTTAGTGCATCATTTCCAGATGCAGGTCTTGAACACTCCACACAGGCAGTCAAGTGTGAAGCACCAGAGGAGAGGAATTCTGTCTAGCAGAGGAATTCTGTTACCTGCACCACTAATGAACAACAGGGGGGAGCTGTGGGGGAAAGGTGACAGTTGTGACAAGAGGTGTTGCTTCCCATCCTACCCCCAGCAGATAAAGCTCATAGGTTCTGTGACAAAAGCAGATTATAGGGAGTGAGCAACCAGAGCAGTGGTCGAGGAGCCCCCCTAGTCCACGAGGAACTGAATAATGTGCCAAGAGCTGGACATCAAGCACATCTTTCTGTCCACTCCCTCTGTTCATGTCATCCCTCAGAATTGGTGTCTACACCAGTAGAAGCTTTTGGATGAGGTCCCTTAGATAACATTGGGATCCAGCTCCAATCTCAACATCTAGCTTTGTAATCATCTCAACTGGTAATCAAGTTCTCCGAGAATGGTTTGTCTGCTGAAGGAAGTATCCAAGTGTGCAACAAGCTGGATAACCCAGAGCTACACATCAACAAGATCAGCATTTTCTTGCTTTGAACATCAAGAGGCAGGTGGCATTCAATGAAGTGAAGGGGGACAAGTCAAAAATAAGAGGAAATACTTTCAGAGAGAAGATAAAGTGGAAAACCACTTTCCAAAGGATGTCACAAAGCCAAAATTTAACAGGATTCAAAAAAAAAAAAAAAAAAAGGACAGGATAACTGCAGGGCTAGGAATGTTCTCATATGTTACACAGAATAGAAAAGTAGAATCACCCAGGTTGGAAAAGCCCTTTGGGATCATCCAGTCCAACCATCAGCCCTACTCTACAAAGTTCACCCTTAAACCATGTCCCTCAAAACCACATCCAAACAACCCTTAAAGACAGCCAGGGATAATGACTCAACCCCTTCCTTGTTCCAGTGTTAAATATTAAATTCATTAAAATTAAATAAAACATTTTTAAGAAGTATTAAAGACATATGAAACAAAATTTCTGATAGAGCTTAGAGGGAATGACAGATTCTCCTTCTCCTGCCTGATGCAGGATTTCTCTTTCTTCTCTCCAAAATAACTAGAGACAACCACCACAGGAGACAGGGAACTGAACTGGATGACCTCTGAATCGAATGCAATCTCAGTTGCTGTTCTCCCTAAAAAGCCTGATCCAATGATTAATAAGAGAAGGAGCCACAACTGAGACATCAGCTGATCCCAGTAAGTGAGTCAACCCTGAAAGGTCAAATCACCAGCAGAGATTTTCCTATCGATACCCAAGATCAATTTGGTCAGAAGGTTCTCAAAACAGAAGCCAAGATGGAATGACTAAAACTTGGGTAGACAAGATCAGTCAACAGATAAAATCAGTTAAAAACCCAGTTTGATATGGGAGTTACATGTCCCAACAACAGTACCCCCCAAAACACAAACTCCAGCTGCATGTAGAGACCTCAGCTCTTCAAAACAGCCTGGCTGCCTCTCATCAGCACCAAGCAGACACAGATTATCATAGTCTGACAACAGCAGCCCAAGCCACCTTATCTCAGGGTTTCCTTGTGCCCCCCCAGGCACTCTGTGTGTCCTCTGCTGCCTTTCCACAGCAGCTGGACCTTTCTGTTCTGCCTTTTGTTCTGCCTTTGCAGGGAATGTGCATGCAAACATTCCCGTGGAAGATCCAGCCATGGGGCAAATACCAAACTTTTATTTGTCACTTGGTTATTTATTAGAAAAAAAAATCAAGAGAGACCTAGAAATAGCAAAAAAAGTAACTCATCCTTGCCAAAACCCTCTCCCAGAGTGGGCGGCCCCAGGGGCTGAAGTCTGAGCTCTGCTCCAACCAGCAGTGGTACCTCCCCAGTGGGGAATTCCCAGAAAGGGAAAGATACCCCAGAGCTGACACAAAGCCAAGAGATTTGGCTCTCATGCCAGACTTCCTCTAGCTGCCAAGAAAAGAAGTGTGTCATGGTCAAAAAAACCTGCTGCGTTCTGGCTACTCCCTGCTGGAGCTGCAGCAGGCTGGGCAGAGACAAGAGCAGCTCAAAGGCTCTGCTGAGCATCCCTGGCCTGAGATCAAAACCACACATCACAGAATGGGAGGGGTTGGAAGGGACCTCTGAAGAGCATCTCATCCAAACTCCCTGTTAAAGCAGGTCAACCTAGAGCAGGGTGCCCAGGATCCCAGCATCCAGGTGGGTGTGGAATCTCTTCAGAGAAGGAGACTCCACAGTCTCTCTGGTCAGCCTAGGCTAGGGCTCTGTTGCCTCCAGTGCCATCTAGTACTGCATGGCATCACAAACAAGGTCTTTGAGCAGTCTCTGTAAGCCTTCTGCTGCCCTTTCTCCAGCAGTGCTTGGATAATGGTACTCATTGGTCATTCATTTGCCAGATGGACTCCTCCTTGCCACCACTCCTCTCCCCTCAGAGCCATACCAGTGTGGTTACCCTTTGCTTTCAAGGTATGAGAAACATCCTTTTGAGGTAAGTGCCTTGCTGAGGAGCATAAATGCACAGACAACCTTTAACCAATCCATGCATCACTGAGGTGATACCTGCAAGTGATGGGGTAAAACCATCATGAGAGGTGTTTTATCTGCTGGGAGGTATTACTTGCAAACCATTCTGGACCAGTATAAATTTAAGCTTTAAAAATCCCATGTAGTTAAACAATGACTCAGAGTTGATCCCTATCTTGCCTGTCAACACTCAGTGATGCTTTACCCCAGTACTGTTGCTAAAGCAGAACAGAAGGCCATGGAGAGGGGCAGAAGTGAACAACATTAATTTACAACCTTCTCAGCTCCCTCACCTTCCAGATAAAATCTCCAGGTAGTGCATATTTCAGGACTTCTTAAAATAAAATTTCAACAAAACTCAAGTCTTGTTTTACACCACCTCTCAAAGAAAAAAAAATAAAAATATTGGAGGAACACAAGCAGAATGCTAGGAAAAAAAACACCAACAAAACAACCCAAACAAAAAAACCCAAACATCTGGTTCTTTTGCACCCAAGTCTATTCAAAACATTTCATGTAAATACATATGGACAAAGGTATATTTAATTACATGTATCTACAGCTGTGTATGAACAACAGCAGAACATCCCTCTACTGTGGTATCCCTTCAAACATTTAAAAACACCCTTCCTGAGAGTGGAGAGACAGACTCAGCCTTACCTTCCTCATTCCCAGCTCCTCTTCACCTTTTGAAACCAAATCCTCCTTGCTGTCTCTATGGTGACAGTGACGTCCAGGTCCCTCTGATGAGATGGCTTTTGGCACACGTGCCAGGTGCCAGAGCAAATCCTTCAGCACCAGAAACCTCTCCAGTCTCCAGATCTTCTGTGAGACACAATGCTCTGCTCCAGAGCTTGGTCTGCCAAGCAAACCAGTAAAGAAAACAGTATTAAACCACCTAAAACCATGCCTAAAAGATGGGGAAACTGGCTCTAAATATGGGTTCTAAAAAGCTTTTTTATTTTTCTCTTCAGTAATAATTACTGCTACATGAGAAATACCCTATTTGATAGCACTGCCATTACCTTTAGCTGGATAACCTACACAGAACAAACTAATTACAGGCAATTTCTCTCCAAAGGGTTTGAAACTGAGAAGACATTTGCATCATGAAGTAGAAGTAGCTGATAAGCAGCATGATGAAAACCTCCTGCAATCATGGGATCATAGAATGGTAGGGGTTGGAAGTGACCTCTGGAGATCATGGAGTCCAACCCCCTGTCAGAGCAGGGTCACCCAGGGCAAGCCACACAGGAACAGATCCAGATGTGTTTGGAAAGTCTCCAGAGAAGAAGACTCCACAACCTCTCTGGGCAGCCTGTGCCAGGCTCTGTCACCCTCACAGGGAAAAAGTTCCTCCTCATGTTGAGGAAGAACCTTCTCTGCTTCAGTTTATCTCCATTGTTCCTTGTCCTATTGCTGGACACTCCAGAAAAGAGTTTGGCTCCTTCCTGCAGTGTCCATCCACCTGGCACTGGGAACCAGTAGTGGCAGAAGGAAGTTAATTGGCTCCTGGTTATTGGGAGAGAGGAGCAAGGGGGGTGATTTTTATCATGTACTAGGTGAGGATCAGCAGGTGGGAGCTGAAAAGCTGGAGGTGGCTCCAGCAACTGCCTTTCCTTAGGAAAGACCCAGTGAGTCACTGGGGGTTACAAAACACCCACTATTATCTAAAGTCCTGGCTGTTTTTTTACGATGTTCTATCCACCTTGATGGGGTGTAATGTCAAAACACCTCCCCTGAACACACCTGCTTGTGCCAGCTCACAGCTACAGCAAAGGATGTCGAGTCCCCACTAGCACGTTCCCAAACTGGGGGAGATGTGCCAGGGAAACCAGCTTTGACTTGCTGCCACAGTCCCCTGCCAGCACCCGCTGGTACAACACACCCTAGGTGCTCTAGGTTGCCTTTGATTCCACTGACCTTTGCTGGGTGTGCAGATAAAGGTGCCTGGTACAGCTCTGACTCCACAACCTTGCTCCCCACACTGCAGGGCAGGGAATGAAGTCCAGTGGTATTTGTGGCAACAGGTGTCTCCCAGTGGATTTAGCTGTGTGTGCTTCACTTGAGACCTCTTTGATAATGTTACCTGCTCCAAACTCAAGAGACCTGATAAATATTTGGAAGATGAGATCAAGACACAGATTAGTCCTGTATTTCCTTAAGTTTCCATATCCTTTTACACCAATTGGCAAAAAAACTCCAACAAATAAATCTATTTCAATATAACTCCCATCATCTTACAGATGAAGATTTTACTAGCCCAACAGTCCTTAAGTACAACCCAGAAAAGAGATAATAGCAATATTATTAAGACCTGCATTGCTGTAATGCACATGAAAAATCCAGCTCCAGACTGGCTTCCTGCTCTGCCATACTACTGTGTGGAATTTTTCCCCCCCCATGTGCTTGATCCTCATTCATGTGTTGCTTCTCTCCTGATGCTCAGGCTGTACATGCTTGGGGTTAGGACATGCCTGTTGCTCTGTGCACTGCCCTTCTCATGCTGGGTCACTGGCCCCTGCCTGAGGCTTCAGATGCTACAATAATATAAAAAATAAGGCAGTTTGAGAGGAAACACAAGAAAGTTCAAAAGGAGACAGCTGTACAGGACTTAGGCACATATATAACCCCTGACAAGGGAGAATTACACCCAAATGACACAATGCTTCAGTCTACATAGTGGGTAAGCACAGAGATCATCCTTTCACCCAAAGTGATGGAGATATCTCCATGTTTTCCTCCTCACAGGAGCACCAGCTATAGGTGCATTGCCAGAACCAACAGATTTCCCTTTAAACAGCCCCAACAGAAGCACAGATCAAGAGCCGTCCCTCCTTGTTCATACAGAATCCATTTCTAGCTCATGGCAGAGAGATGCAAAAAGCATCTGAGGCAGGGTTGCAGCCTAAGAAAGGTTGGATGTCCTGATGGCAGCAGAATTGCACTGGTGCCTGCAAGTCCCTTCCCAACCCCAGCAATGCAACGAGGAGAAGCAGAGCAGCAAAGGTGATGCTGGTAAGCCTAGAAGCCAAGGAAAACCCAGGAAACCAAGTATGACTTGGAGCATTTAAAGTCTCCACAGATGTCCAACAGCAGTGGGTGACCACAGGGCACAGCAGCATGAAGGTGACAACGTGCAGAGTAACTCTGCAGGGAGAGTGGGTTACTTTGCAGATCAGAGCATCCCAGAGTGCTGCAGAACACACAGCAGCCTCCAAGGTCCAACTTGTAGCTCACAAGAGAGCTGAGCAGGAAGAGCACCACCAGATGAGCAAGCTTTCAAGTTAACTAACATGAAAGAGAAGGAAAAGTTTTCCTCCAAGCATCTGCAACAGAACCCTTGATTATGATCCCTTTGGATCTGAAAACAACGGCTACCTGTGCACACACACCACAAGAAATTCCAAGGGGGTTTATGTCTAGACTTATTGAGGCCACAAAGTGATCTTCCAAAGAGACTTTTTTCCCCTCCATCACACAGAATCCCATCAGTTTCATAGCTACAGCACATGCCTCCTTCTCAGACTCTATCCATCTATTGCATTTCCCAGATACTAACTGCACAAAGCCAAGGAATACACATCTCACCACCAAGGCACATGGCTAGGATCACACACTTCTTACCACAACCCATTGCAGGTTCAAGGGGGAGCTTTTTATTCTGTGGTCGTACCTGCTGTAGCAGAGTGTGACTTCCAGGATTTTCTCATCTAGGAGAAGAAAAGATAGTAATTTTTTAAAAGCCACCAACCTCCCTTTTCCTCCAACTCCCAAATAAAATGTGTAGGAGGTAGGAATCCCTGTTGCTACTGAGCCAAGGCAGGATGAGTTCTCCACAGCACGAATTCTCTGGCATTTTGATGTTTTCATGCATTTAAACTTCTAATGGCAACCGTTTAACACATTTCTAATTGGAAATGCACAATAATAATTAAAACAGTTTTTCTTTTAATATAAAAAGGCTATAATTATGTCTTTTGCTTTGTTTGACAAAAACTATGATTTCTACCAAAACACATGACCAGCCCTCGGGGTGGTCTATTCACAGCAAACAATACATTGTCCTGGGCACACAACAAGACAGACAAGATGTTGTTTAATTGAGCCTCAGACTCCATTTACTTCACTTTTATGGAAACTATCAGCAAAAACTCATGGAGGGCACACCATTATTTCTTCTTTCATCAACTCTACACAAACAAACACTGGCATTATCACCATCTTCTCTCACATGTCCTCTGTTACATTTATACAAGGGTTTTTGGTGTAAGGGTTAAACAGACAGAGGGAAGAAGTTGTTCCACGACCACCTCAGACACAGAACAATATCCAAAACCCAATGCCAAGTTTGCCAAGAGATTTCTATCTTGAAATGTCCTTTTAGTTCTGAAGCCACAGATAACTTGGGTTGCTCTGCTCCTTAGACTCTGCACCCAGTAAGTCACCACAAGCTGGCCAAATCAGTTTCTAAGATCAGGTAAAAAAAAATATTACACCTCTGTGCTCAAAAACCAGAACATCTTCATTTCTATTATGAAGATACTGTGAAGGAAATGAGTGATTTTGACTCTTCTCAGAGTCAGAACTCTTTGGAAGGGCCCTTTCAAAGCTGCTCAGACCAACCTAGCACAGAGTCACATCTGGAAACAGCATTTCCATAGGAAGAGTGTCTGAAGACATCTGCTGCTGAGTTTACCTGGTTGAAGAAGACCTGTTTGTTGATGCTGGATTGGTTACACCTACCTCACAGAAAACCAGTCAAAAGTGACAAACAGGAGCTGTCTGGGCATGAGGCTTTTTACTGAACAGTCCATTTCCAGGGAGCTCTAGAGCTAAGTGAGGTGGGTGAATGGTGAGGAGACAACTTGGCATGAAACTCAGAACAAGCACATGTAGGCAGGCAATTCCCCTTGCCCGTGAGGGCTCAGATGTAACACATTTTCCCATTTCCATTTTCCCATTTCACGACCATTACTGAAGAAACATTTCATTTTCAGCTGTGTTTTCAGACGGCTAACAAGGGGCTCATGAATACATCAAAGCAAAGTCCTATTATTCATTTACACAAATGTTTCTGATTACTTTTTCCTCCGACCGCTCAGACAACACTTTATTAAAAAGCTAGAATTAAAAACGAGTGGGTTGGGTTTGTTTTTTTTTTTCCAGGACCAACTCTCCTAACCTTAAATCCTGATCTAGTCCCACACTTGCAGAACATCCACAGGAGGTGAGCTAAAGCATAGGTACCAGCTCCACCTTCCAGCTGAGCAGGGAGCAACCTCCAGCTAATATGAGCTGGGAAGCAGTGAGAATAACAGTGTCATACACCCACTAAAAATAGGTTTTCTTAAAGGTCTTGAACTAACTACACCTTTGGTTGACTTCTGAATGGAGGCTGCAGGTGGTTCCAGAGCTGATCCTGCATTATTGATGGCGACTGAAATGCATCGATGTCGCATCGAGCAACAGGAATTCACACAAAGTCACTTGATGGAAAAAAATAGAGGGAGGGGAGGAGGAGGTTGTTTACAAAACAAGTTACAGTAATAAAGCTGCTAGGCTGAGCCAAGAGACCTCTTCGTAAATCATTCATTCCGCAGTTTGACAATATTTACAAAGGTTTTTGCATGAATTATTTACTGGAGCTTTTCTAACTTGTAACGTCCTGTACACAAAGCAGCACAAACACATTAGAGCTACAAACCTGGGAACAGCCAGTTATGCAATGACAGATGGTGGGAAGGGCTCTGACAAAGGCAAGTTTACAACTAACACAAGCAACAGCCTTTTTCTCTCTGTCATCAACAAAGGGACGAGGAGCAGCAGGAAAATGTGATTCAAGGAAACGAGGCAGTTTTTCAAAAGCTGCATTTCTGGGAGATTGCTGGATTTGGTTATTTAAAAAATAAAAAAATAAATTTTAAAAAAAGACAAGTCTTTTGTTTGCAGCCTCCAATTCTAAGAATTGCCTTTGCAGTGAGTTACCACCCACCAACGAAAGGCTGCATGGCACAGAGCCCAGTGTTTACATGAAGGAAACTCCACATTTCTGCTACTCCCTTAGCTGTAAGTCCACTCAAGTATTATTGGATATATGGATTATATACATGTCTAAGGGGATATTAAGAATGGTTAGAATGGTTACAGGTATCTGCAGGGTGGATGTCAAGGAGAAGGGGACAGGCTCTTTTCAGCTGTGCCCTGTGATACGACAAGAGGTGATGGTAGCAGGTGAAACATGGGAAGTGCCAGCTTAACTAAGGAAAAACTTCTTCACTGTGAGGGCAACAGAGCCTGGCACAGGTTACCCAGAGATTGTGGAGTCTCCTTCTCTGGAGACTTTCAAACCCACCTGGATCTGTTCCTGTCACCTGCCCTGGGTGATCCTGCTCCAGCAGAGGGGTTGGTCTAGGCAATCTCCAGAGGTCCCTTCCAACCCCCACCATTCTCTGATTGTAAGAAGCCAGTCCAGAGATGCCACGTGGTTTAGTGTCTGTGCCAAGAAGTTTTATGCACAATACTCCAAGAGTTTTGTTGCTCAAAGCATTTCCAACTGCAATAGAAGAAGAGCAGGGAATGGTCTAATTTCCTGGCCCCGTATTACTGACAGGAGACAGACACAAGGCCAATACCCGAGGTGCAGCAGAGACCCTTCAGCGCTGCTTCGTGGAGCTCTATACAGACACCTGGCTCTTCCATCCCCATCTCCTACTGCCCAGCACTGGTGCACAAAACAACCATCAAATTCAGTCACTTACCACTCAGTGAGAAGGTATCCCACAGGATCTCAGCCTGCTCTCCTTCTGACAAAAAACAAGCAGCATGAGAAGCCAGAGCTACATGTGGCATGGGTTTCACTGCTGCTGTCCCAGCACACCGAGTCTCTCCTACACAACCTTCAACCCCACAGGACACATCATCACCATCACACTTCTCCCTGCTGCAAGGCAAAGGGTATCCCACAATTACAGCACGGGAGGGTGTGGACCTGTAAAGAACAACTGTCCACAGAGAAGACTTTGAAGGCCATAGGGACAAGAGCATCACCATCATCATCACACCCTCTTCTCATCAGGTTGGGATGGGACATTCCAAGAACCTCTTCCTTCTTGTTGACTTGAGCTGGAAGGTGTTGAAGACAACAGGCAGGCCCTGAGGATGGTCTCTGTACAGCTGCCATCGTTGAGAACTTGATATGAAGCCTTAAAAGCTGAAGCTGAGTTTACACCAGATGAATTTCTTACCCAGTGACTGTGTCACATCACAGGCTGTAAACACAGCAACAGAGCCAATAAGATTCTTCTTTCTTTAAGTAAGTAAAACATCTATTCACATAGTCATTTCAGAAGAGATCTTATCAGTAATTATCAATATCTAAAGGGCAAATGTCAAGAGGATAGGACCATTATCTTTTTAGTGGTGCCCAGAGACAGGACAAGGGGCAATGGGAACCAAATGGAACAGGGAAAGTTTTGTCTGAACATGAGGAAAAGCATCCTACCTGTGAGGGTGCCAGAGTCTGGAACAGGCTGCGCACAGAGGCAAGAGGATGGCAGAAGTACCCAAGTACTTTTAAATTCAAATAGTTAATTATTACAAGGACAGGCCCTTAGACAAAAGCCCCTATAATCAAAGAATAAAAAAAAAAAAATCTATCCTGAATTGACCCAGGGTAGGAATTGGCAGAGTGCTTTTTTGATTGACATTTTAGAGATAAATCATTTAAAGAAACCAGAGTTGAGTCCTTCACATAAAGCCCCTTTTCAACCCAGATCTGACAGCAATTGTGTGTTCATCTCAGTTCAGTTGGAAGAAAAGGAATCTGCCCAGAAATTTTAATCCTGAAAATAATAGTTTCATTAAGAACCATACACGACTCCACGGGGAACTCTAAATATTAAGATTGGTAATAAAATCATTAGTTGTTCCAAGTTACTCAGCATATCAGGGAGCCCTAAAAACTTAATGACAGTTAGTTAAGAGCCAGCTACAGATGGACCAAGTGTTAGACGGTTCATTTGAAATCGGGTTGGAAATGGGACTTCTCACTGGGGGGGTGAACAATCCTCAACAACAGGGCAATGAGCTCAACTACTTAAAAGAGCCTTTTTTGATCACTCATTTCTAGCCACAGCAATAACATTTTTTTGGTGTGAGGTCTAAGAGTAAAGGTTTTTAGAATGCATAATGATGATTCATCAAAGCCTTAGGAGGCCACTGTAGTTATGAAAAATAAAACAAATGGTTTGGCCTTCAGATTTCAAACAATCCAGATTTCCTAGAGCATGGTCCAGATTATTTGAAAGTTTAAAGTGACTGCTGCTCTCCTGGTGAGTCTGAGGCAAGAGTTTATACACAAATATATCTGTGTGTACATACACATAGGCAAATTAAAATAATCTGAATCCCAAAACCTCCAGAAAGAATCACAAACTGGCTTGGGTTGGCCAGGACTGTTGAAGATCATCTGGTCCAACCCCCCTGCAGGGAGCAGGGACATCTGCAACTAGGGCAGGGTGCTCAGAGCATGGCCAGCCTCACCTGGAATGGTGCCAGGGATGGGGCAGCCACCACCTCTCTGGGTAGTCTGGGCCAAGCTCTCACCACCCTCAGCAGCAACAATTTCTCCTTCCCTCCAGTCTGAAACTCCCTCTTTTAGTTTCAAACCATCATCCCTTGCCCTGCCCCAGCTGGCCCTGCTCAAAAGACTGTCTCCATCAAATATCTTGACACCTGTGCCCAGCAGATACCTTGACTACTGTCCAAAGTGTTATCTCAGCAGCACATGTTCAGATGCACACAAATGTTTTAACCCATCTGCTTAAACTCAGCAGAAACCCTGGTGTTGGTGCCCAGCTGCAGACCTCCACATGTTGCATGGGCATCACAGCTCCACCAGCAGGCACAGGGATTGATTCAGTACCAGACAGAGGCAGGATACTTTTCCCATTCTGAGCCCACAGCCCACTCCCAGGGGGACAGACCGGGAGCTGTGCCAGCAGGCTGGGATCACAGTGAGCCACAAGAGGGGGGTGTGTGGGCAGAGAGCCAGCCCAGCTGCCACCCTGCATCTCCCTGCCCTGGGCACCACCAAAAAAAAATATCCCCCACGGGCTGGTTAAGCAGCCCTCACATCTGCCACCCACTGCCAGCGGGGATGGGCACCTGGCAGTGAGGGAGCTGGCAGGTCTCCCTAGGTTGTCATAGCCCCGTGGGGATGGGTGGCTGACAAGGAGTCTTGGGTGGGATCCTGCTCACAGCCAACTGGAGGTAGCTGGGACACGGCTGGCTTGTTGTAGCAAAGCAGGGTCAAACCAAAGGAGCAGGAGATGCTGTGGCAAGGGAAGAAAGTCACCTGGTGGAATTTCTCCTCACCTGTTTAGAAGTGTTCTACAATTAAAAGCCCTCCAAGAAATCAATATACCAAAACAAACAAACAAACAAACAAACAAACAACCAAAACCACCAAACAACAAAAAAAAAAACCAAAAAAAAAACCAAAAAAAAAAACCAACCAAAATAACTGAAACCACAGCTCCCACCAGGGAGCCAGACAAATTGCAGCTCACACACAAGAGCATCCCCTTCCTCTAACCCCAAAAAGAGCTTTTTTTCCCCCATTGCTGTACAGAACAAAACCACATCCAGACCCTGACAGCCACAGATGCTCCTCTGCCCCTCTGAGAGCCACTCTGCTGAAGAACTCCACAGCCAGTAGGAGCTGCCTCTGCAGTAACCCCCTTACAGTATTGCTTCAAATAAAAAGAAACCATGACTAGTCCCATAGCGAAAACTACCAAGGTTCTACACTGCTGGTTTTTTCCAGTTTGGGATCTTGTTGACAGTTTAACTCAAGAGCAAATGACATGTTTTGTGCACAGGCATCTTTTGCCTTGATAGGAAGGGGATCCTTGCAGGGAAGACAGGACCCCTTCACAGCCACACCTGCCTCCTTCACTAGCTTCTCTGAACTCACCTCACCAAAAAGATCACAATCTGGTCTTCACAAGGCAAAGAACTGGTAATATGTTTACTTAGGTGAATGGGAAAAAAAAAATCCCAGCAACAACAAAAAATATCTGTGTTTTGGACACCCAGCTTAGGCACTAATATTTAATCATATTTAACAAAAAGAAAAAAAAAATGCATGTGAAAATTCCACTCCTGACCTTAGACAAAAGGTTCACATCACCGCTGCCAACATTTATTTACCCAGGAACCCTGTTCCCAGCACACAGATAACATTTCCTTTTCTACCTTTGCATGCATCCAACTATTAGGCTAGTAAAGAAAAAAACCAAACCAGCCCAAGCCCAACCAGCAACTTCCACCCTGTTGTGCTAACAAGCTTCCCCAGCTCAGTGACTGTGCTGCTAAATTAAGTCTACTTTGGGCTAATTTTCTGTTTTGCTCACAATACTGGGGCAGTATTAGGAAGCTATTATTTTGTCAGCTTTCTCATTTAGCAAAGCAGCTTCAATTTATTAACAGTGTGGAGTGTGAATGAATCAATATGTTGCATCGGGCCATGTGTCATTCGTTAATCGGATATTGATGAGATTATTGACTCGCAGCTAATTAATCTCCAACCCTGTGCTGGCCTTCATATGTTTCCTTAATTATGTTCTTCATCTTAGTCTTCCAACTTTGGCATGCGGACGCCGGGCGTGCAGACAGTGAGTGAAATCAGCTGTCACAGGGTCTTTTCACACATTTACAATCCCTTTGGCAGCAAAATTCTTTTCCTACTTGTAAATAGGTATCAAGCACCAAGGTTTTCGTCATATTTGCAGGGAAGACTGCTATGGATTTGGCAGGGAGTTACTCCAAAGGAACTCAGCGAGGGATCCTGCATCAGAAGAAGAGGACTGAGAGATCTAACGAGCATTAAATAATTAGGGAACTGTAAACCTGTAATCATTGGGAAGTGCTGAAATTGCTTCTCTGCAGTCATTATCACTGGACTGCTGGCAAAGAGAGACCTACTGGAAGGGGGTTGAGCTCTTCCCTTCCTGCTGCAAAACGACAAGGATTTTTTTTTTTCCCTATTATTTGCTTTTACCAGCAAAGAAAAATGAGATCTAAAAGACAGAGATCATTTCAAAGGGTGTGACAGGGTCACACACCCCAGTCGCAGGGGGTGCCACCAGAGGTCTGGCTGAGGAAGGGGGGAGGTGTGGCTTAGCAGAGTGGCTTAGGCTCATTTTGGAGCATCCCCTCCCGGCTGAGCCCTGCCAAGGGATGCAGAGACCTGCCAAGAGCTGTTCTGCCCATTGCAGCTGGAGTCAGCTGAGGACACCAGGGACAAAGGGAGCTGCAACAACACGGCTCACTGGGGTGGCACCCGGCTGGAAACCCTTTGTGCTACCTACTCGGGCACAATAGCTTTAATGGACAGACAATTTGCATCAGGCTTATTATTTTCCTATTTTTTTTTACCCCACGGACACAAAGCTGATGGGACTAAGAAGTCAAGTAAATCCTGGGAAGGCCTCTGCTAAGTACAACACAACAAATCTGCTCTACCCAGGCAAAGGTCCTCTCTGAAGGGCAGGGAGGGAAATACTGAGTATTCTGGTGTATGAAAAAGACAATTTAAAGTGTCTGCTTCACCTTGACAATATCTGCCTTTCTCTTCACAACAATTTTATCTCTTTTTTTTTTTTTTTTTTTTAAATAAGGTATCTGAGGTAGTCTAGAGAACTATCTGTTAGCTGTAAACGAATGAGTTTGCAAAGAGAGTTTTTATTCCTCCTCCACTCTTTCCTGCCTACCTTGATTTCCAAGGAGGAAGAAGAGATTTCATTGTTGGAGACAAGGTGGACTGGTGCTCCTCATGCTATTCCTATCTCCAGGATGACCACCTGCTATGTCCTGCTCACATAGGACTTATCTTACCAAAAAGTTTAGAGTCAGATAAATTCCCTCTGGTCCATTCAGTGATGACTTGTGGGTTTTTACATCCACCTGCAAGCACCAGGACAACCTGCCTTAGAAAATCCCCTGCTATTGCAAGAATCTGGGACACTCCATACTAGAGCATCTCACCAGTCTTTACAGCTTTTGGGTGTGGCAGAGCATCTTAGGGTTCCACATGTACAGGCACTTGGAAAAGGCATTTTTCTTGGTCATGTGCTGTCTAATGAATCAGAGAATGGTGGGGGTTGGAAGGGACCTCTGGAGATCATTGAGTGCAACCCCCCTGCCAGAGCAGGGTCACCCAGGGCAGCCCACACAGGAGCAGATCCAGGTGGGTTTGGAAAGTCTCCAGAGAAGAAGACTCCACAACCTCTCTGGGCAGTCTGTGCCGGGCTCTGTCACCCTCACAGGAAAGAAGTTTCTCCTCATATTGAAGTGGAATTTCCCATGCTTCACCTGCTACCATCACCTCTTTTCCTGTCACAGGGCACAAGTGAAGAGGCCATGAGCAGTGTCTCAACTTGTTTTAGAAAAGCAGCCTTTCAAACTGCTGTTACACAGCTCCTATTTTGTACATATCTAAAAACAAAACAAAACAAGAATACACCTAACTGCACAGCTCACCACCTCTTGCCATCTAAATCAAAAACACCCTCTTATCTTGAAGTACAAGGGTTCCCCTCAAAAAAAAAAGAAAAAAAATCAATTGCAATTTTATTCCATATTTATAGAGATCCTTCTAAAGGGAATCAATGAGCTTCTGAATCTTAGATAACCAGCACTGACTTTGTCAATAACCTTCAGCATCATACTGGTATTCACAACTTGTTCTGTTCAGCTGGGGTTGTTTTTTCCCCCCTTTCAAAATGATGACCAACAGGTTTATGTTGTGATTTATTCCAGAGAAAACTAGAATGATGAAAACTTCATCTGGTGTGACACTACAGCAGTAAGCATCCTAATTGGCCTTTGTTTCTGTTTGTCGTCTATAATTATTCTCTGCATAAATTATCACGTTTGACTACAGCATTTATGATCAGCCAGTTCCTTAATAGGCCATTACCAAAATCTTTACAGCAAGGCATTTACTCAGTAAGTTGAAAATCCAGCCTTAAAGTAACACAGAAGTATATTTTCTTAAAAGCTTCTAGAACTGATGAAAAGAACAAAAACCAACTATATTATTCCTGAGCATACCATCTTATCCAACTGTGATCTGTACAGAATTCCATTCATGAGAATTCACAGTAGCCCAAAACAAAAGGAAAAAAAATCATTTCAAAAGCACTAAATCAAAGACAAAATTTTGCCAATTAAGTTTTAAAAATTTGATTTCTTTTTTTTTTTCAAAACACAGGTTTCATTATTGATATTTACTTCCCATCCAAACCAAAACCACAGCATTAATTGCATTGCACTTTTCTCTAAATAGAGGTGAGGTTGGTGGTGGTGGTGGGAGTCCCTGTGGATACACCAGCTCCAGGAGAGAGGCATCCCACCCAACTGCCTTTCCCAGCTACCTGAGTTGTCTCAAAACCAACAAGAGTTTTTCAGTGTATTCTCTGTGCCATCACAAGTCTCATGTGGGGGTTATTCTATTTATTAATAATTCTATTCTTATTCTATTATCCATTTATTATTTATTCTGACATCTCTGAATGCTCTTACACTTCCAAAATGCAAGATGAGATTTGTGTAAAATCACACGTGGCTACTATAGGGGTCTAGTCTCAATTTCCTACATTCTCCTCCCTGACTCCCACTGTGTATTTGTAGAGTGCTCTAAGGCACTTGGGAGCAATCCCTTTATTCCTAAAACACTCTATACACATGACAATTCAGCATCATGCCTAAGGAGCCATTCCCTTCCCCATTCCCCACTAATGGCAAACTTATTCCAGGTTCACATGAGGCTCTGCATTTGGATGCTGTGATTTAATAGCAAAAGGGGAAGCCAAACATACACATTGCCTTCTAAAGAAACAGAATTTCATAGTTCATCATTTTAAATAAGAAAAAAAAAAATAATTCATAGTCAGAACTCCAGGCTGTGTTTTCATTTTTACACCTATATCAGACCATGGCTTATTCTACAAGAGAGCTACTCCCAAAGCAGGAGTAGGAGGCAGAAGCATCGTGCCCCACTGGCACAGTTGGGGTCTTTTTTTCCCTTCTACAAACAAAGCTTTTTAATACCCATTCTCTGAATTTCCCTACATGCTGCAGAATCAACCCAGCAAACCCTCCATTTTCCAAGCCTATTCTACATTTTCTTAATTCTAATTAAACAAATCTTAATCTTGACTTTAATGGCCGCAATTATGATACTTCATTATGTTAAATGTTAGTTGCAACATAAGAATAAATTGTATAAACAGTTTAGCTGCAATTGCATGGAGTCTAACTGTACATTACTCATTAACAAGATGTGGGTAGCAGCAATTATAACATTTCCTCCTAATGTCCCTATTTATTGAGTCTCAGCAGCAAGCCCCCTTTTCACAACACACACTGATTGACGAGAGCAGCTTTTGTACTTGTGAAGAACAGGCACAGGAACCTGCTGTGTGCCTGAAACTCAGATGGATGGAATCACACATCAGCTCTTAGCCTCACAGGCCGGAGTTCCTGAAGGTCAAACTCGCCATCAGCATCACTGTAGGGTACAGAAATCATTTCACAAATCAGGAATTAAAAACAAACAAAAAAAACCCCAAAAAACAACAAACCCCAAACCAAACCAACGCAACTTGCTTTGCAGTTTGATTATTGTTTATAGATAGAGCAAGCCAAGAATTAAAGCATAGCCTTGAGGCAGTGTAATTATTTACAGCTGAAGACTCATATCATTATTAGCGTGATCCTAATTGCTTGAAGTTATATCAATGTTAGCTGATTTAACACATTTTTGATAAGAGGCATGGAAATTGTTTTCTCTGCATATGGAATGTTGGATCCCTTTATGGGTTTGGTTGGTTGGGATTTTTTTTTTTAAGGTTTTGCCACCTTTCTTTCCAAACTGCCCCACGTTTGCCATTGAGAAAAGCTCCACCCCATAAATTCTCCTTGATCCTGGGTGTCTGTAACTATCCCTGCAGTGCTTTGTTGTGTTTCTGTCAAGCCATATATTTGAATTTAGCTGGAGTAAAAGCCTGCCAGGTTTTGGCTTTCACTAACAATGGACTTGATAATTTCACATCAGTGTCAACTAAGTAGAAAATAAATCACACTTGGCTTTGGGTGGCACATCCTCATCTTTCACTTTTCTGTGCAGGACTCGAGCCAAAAGGCAGCTGATGGAAAGCTGTGCTAGGCTCCTCAGGGGAGGCAAGAGGGGAAAAATCTCATGGGTCAAAGTGGCATCTGCACTGGGACTCACATAGACCTTTCTGAAGACAAACAGGGATTATCCCTGTAACATCACCATAACCAGTTCTACAGACAAGAGCAACAAATAGTTTGGGACCTTTTCACTTCACCTGACCTGTAATTTTTGGGTCTATTTATTCCCTGTGAGGACTGACTGACATGGGCAAAGCATTGAGCCACCACTGACCAAACACTACAACACAGCACAGATTTCTCAAGGCCAATCCAATAAATATAAGATGATCTTCTCCTTCTGTAACTTCCTTCCCATCCTTTAATTAAAGCTTCTAAGTTTTCACCTCCACATCAGGTATTTCTACTTCTTGAGCCATGCTGGCTGGCAGCAGAAAGAGGCTGTTACTTCACAAGGGGAGCCAGAGCAAAGAGTTAGTATTGCCCACAGACCTACAGTCCATGATCTTCAGCTCACTCTCCACAGCAGCATCCAGACCTTGCCTGAAAAACCACCCTCCCCAGCAAGGGGAGCTCAACCCAGGAGGGTGAAGCCACAGCAGGAGCAGCAATGACTTTAGTTCCCTTGGCAAGAGGGAAGGATGACATTGATGGGACTAGCAACAGGGGTGAGCAAAGAGGTAGGAAATACTCACTTCATTTCCACCCACATTATGTGCAGACCTGAGTCAGCTCCTAGCAGTGACCCTGGCAGGGATGCTGAGGATCCCAAATATTTCTCACCTAAGCACAGACTCCATTTTATGGGCAGAACTCAAAAGGGTTATTCACATCCATCACCCAGTCTGGGCTCAGCTGCCTCTTGGCTCATTTCACTGGGCTAATTCTTTTATGGAAATGGAACAAGGAGCAGGTCAAATAGTTACAGAGTGGGGTATTTGAAAATAATGGTCCAACTGCTGGAAGTTACAGCACCTGGCTGCTGAGAGGGGTGATGTTACCTGAGTTATGGAATACAGCTTCCAGTGAGAAAAATCTTCCAGTTTTGTCTGCAAATGGGGAAATAAAAAACTGCAATAGTGTGTGAAACTGTCATAACAGCTTTTCACAGTTGAGACACATTAAATTACCAGCAATCAATATCCCGAGAAAAACTTAAAAAGAAATAGATTTGCCAGGAAGGAATAAAAGAAGTGCACCTGGTTTTAACTTGGAGCTTTAGTTTTGCCCAGCTCTAAAGGAGTTGTAACAGCTGCAGAGAGTGAAGCTGGAACCAGGGGGGAGGAAAAACCAAACCTGCCCACCTCACAAGGGACTTTGGGAACAAAAGAACACAGCTTTTAGGAATTAACTTTTGTACACACGATGTGGCCTTCAGAGAAAGAAAAACTGAGGAAAAAGCTTATGGAGGCCAATCATAGAATGGTAAGGATTGGAAAGAACCTCTGGAGATCATGGAGTCCAACCCCCCCTGCCAGAGCAGGGTCACCCAGGGCAGGACACACAGGAAAAGATCCAGGATGGGGCTGGAAAGTCTCCAGAGAAGACTCCACAACTTCTCCGGGCAGCCTGTGCCAGGCTCTGACACTCTCACAGGAAAGGAGTTTCTTCTCATGTTGAGGTGGAACCTTCTCTGCTCCAGTTTATCCCCATTGCTCCTTGTCCTATTGCTGGGCACTACGGAAAAGAGTTTTACTCCTTCCATTTGACACCCACCCCTCAGATATTTGTAGACATTCCTAAGATCCCCTCTCAGTCTTCTCCAGACTAAACAGCCCCAGTTCCCTTCCTTTACAGGGGCGATGCTCAAGTCCTTGTAGCCTATTGGACTCTTTCCAGCAGGCCCCTGTCTCTCAAAGGGGGAAGACCAAACCTGGACACAGTATTCCAGTTGTGGTCTCAGAAGAGCAGAGTAGATGGGCAGGAGAACCTCCCTACACCTGCTGGACAGTTTTCTTAATGCCCGCCCCCCCCCCCAGGATGAGCTTGTCTCGAGGCTCTTTGCTATTCCTCTCCCATAGGATTCAGAACTAGATGGGAGCCCGTTATTCCTCACTGGATGCTTGATACTCTTTGCATCTTAGAAAGGGACCTTCTGCCATCTGGCCTGATTTCCTGAGCTGACAAACCACGGATCCTGCGACGAAAGGAGGGTTTTCTGCCCAAGACTTCTACAGAGTTTTGTTGCCTGACATCAACAGCCACAGTGAGTTCACAGAGTAAATGGAAGCTGCTGTCAGTATGAACCAGATTAGTCAGTCCCTATAGCACAAGGGAATTTCAGATAGCAGATCAAGCATGACCACTATGATCACAGCCCAGTGTTTATGTATACACAGAAACAATGAAGTGGCCTGGCAATTACTGGGAATACATTCCTCAAGCTTTCAGGCTATGCCAAGCTTAAAATTGTGGTCAGCTCATGTGGGAGAAACTAGATCAGCTTGGACTGCGTTGCCACGGTTGTAATTCAACTGGATGTTTTTGCCTTGCTGTAAAATTTTTGGGGTTAAGCACTTGGCAGCTTAAATGACCGTGATGTAGTTATCTTCGCTGTGCCCCCAAAGCTGGCAGGTAGACAGCCCTGCCACCTCTTCCCACCCCAGGAGTCACTCGCCAGCATGGCCAGGCACCACTTGCCACCTTGCCTCACCCAGGGTCAGTGGTGGAGCCCCTGGAGTTTGCTGTCACTGGTGATGGAAGGGAGTAAAACAAAGCAGGTTTGGAGCAGAATCTGGCCCTGCTCCAGTCAACAGGAGCTCTGCTGTTTCTTTCAGCTGGGCTGGGGTCACAGTCTGCAAGTTCGGACAAGCAGGTGAGTATTTGATGTGAAGTTTGCAAAAGGAGGCAAGAAATGTCAGCTTTTTCCCTTTTTTTCTCTCCCTCCCTCAACTAGCCTGACTACTCTATTATTTTTGTTACTGGAAGATCCGTCCATTAAGTGCAGAAGTGCAAGGTGGAGGGCACATGATTTCTATGAAACCTTTAGCTCTAAATGGTGACCAAAACATGGTGTAGATTTAGACTGGATAGAAAGAGTAAGTATTTTACACCAGGGGTGGTGAGAGCCTGGCCCAGGCTGCCCAGAGAGGTGGTGGTTGCCCCATCCCTGGCACCATCACAGGGCAGGTTGGGGGGCTCTGAGCACCCTGCTCTGGGTACAGATGTCCCTGCTCCCTGCAGGGGGGTTGCACTGGATGACCTTGAAAGGTCCCTTCCCACCCATACCAGTCTATGATTATTATAATTAGTCATTGAAGAGAAATCTTGATTTTATATTGCTTAAGCAAATGAAAGCCAGGGGGAAAAAACTACACAGTTCAAACTCTTGCCCTGCTGCACGTACCCAAGTAAGGTTTTATATGTATCTATATAATGTAAACTTCTTGCATTATTCAGCCAATAGTCTTTAATTAAAGATCAAAAAGCATTCCCACGGCTCGAGATACTCACAGGCACACAACTCTGTGTCACTACAACCAAAACTATGGGTTTCTCAATCATATTTCAGCAGGAAAGCAGCACGCCTTTGCTAGAACCATACTAGAACCAGCTCAAAGTTTCTAGCTAGAAAACCAGCTCTTCTCTACCATGTGAAATTAGCTTTTATGATGTCTTAATTCCAGTTTCACTCTGAGTCCTGATAGAGAAGCCAGCTAGTCAAATATATGAACCCCTCTGGTGATGCCCATGGCTTAAGACAGACTGTTTGAAACAGAATTAAGAATCTCCTTTCTTCTTCTCAACCAAATTTCCAACTCCTCACCCATATTTTTACACTTCCTTCACTTTGAAAGAGGATATGACACTGTCAGCATCATCATGGGACACAGCTTTGTCCTTCCCAGAAGCAGCTTTGCAGGAAGACACCTGGGCAGAGTGAAGCCCACCTGCTTGCCCTGCCCAGCCTGATGCAACAGCTCTCTACACCCAAAAAATTGACATTTTTGGCCACTAGCCCCTGCAACTTTTCAAAGCTCTTGCATCAGCAGCTACAGCCCCTGCAAACAGCCTCCTGGGCAACCTGTGCAATGGCTGAGAAATGGAACACTTCAAGGAACCATGTAAAACACACCTGAGACCACAGATCCTCATTCTGGATACAGGAGGTCTCAAAATGAGCTCAGCCTCTGTCTCTACCAGCTCGAGGTCCACAGGTAACCTCTCCCCCACAGAGCTTATTCCAGCCAGATGAGTGAACAGAAAGCAGGCAGAGCCCAATGTCAGCTTCACCCACCACAGCCATCCCACTCCTGCAGAGCTCAGCAGCCTGTGATCATCTGCCTGGCTCTGAAGAAGGTCAGAGACCTTGAAAACACCAAGCTGTCAGGAAAACAGGCACCTGGTCTGTGGGGAAGGAGACCTAATGACTATCCCCACACAGAAAGTTTTCTGGCTCACCCTTAGACTCCAAACAATCCAACATTGAGTCACACCACAGAAAGAAACCAGGCTCTGCCAGCCCTGCAGCTTGAAGCACCACAGCACAGCAGCAGGAGCCACGATGAGGACCCTGCTCCCCTGGGTCCCACAGCTCTGCCCTCAGGAAGGGGCTTTAACAGCCCCTGGTCCACATGGTTGCCTCCCACAGCTTCATAAAAGAGCAATTACTCCAGGCAGAGAGCAGCAGCACAACCTTTCCCACCCATGTCTGCAAGGTAGGCAAGGCTGGCACCCCAATGTGCCAGCCAGAGCATTGAGAGTTCAACACCATACCTCTCATGGGACCACAAGGAAACCCTGACCTTGTTGAGTCAACAGGAGCTTCTGTTTCAGGAGAAATCAGAGCTGTAAAAGGCACATGTGTTGGGGAGGAAGCAATACAAAAAACAAGGGGTGGAAGAACAGAATGTGAAGAGGAAACTTTCCTGCAGACAGCACTTAAAGACAGAAAAAATAAATATATTTTCCTTGAAATCAGTTACAAAGAGAATTTACTGACTAGAACACCACTCTGGAAAGGTTTTCTTAATAAACATAAATGCACTGACATTTATAAACATCTAGTGGATCTACATTTACATTTATAAACATCTAGTGTGTCTACATTTATATTTATAAATGTATAGTATATCTACATTTCTGTTTATAAATATATCTACAACTAGGTTTATAAACATGTATGTTTCTAAAGACAAGGGCACAACAGAAACAGCCAATTGCTCCAGCTCTGTGTGCCATGAGCAGCAACAACTTCCCAGTTGCCAGAAAATACCTTTTTTGAGCTACAAATGACCCAGAGAAACTTCAGCTACTTTGAATAAAACACAGTGAATGCTGCTTCTGGCAGGCACACTACAAAAGCTAATACTGAAACAGCAGTAGCAATAAAGGTGCATGTTCTATGCCTTGGAAACGATTTACATTAAGATAAAGATATTTCTCTTTTTTCTCTTTTTTTTTTTCTGTGGTTTAAGGCAACGTCACCAGTACTGGCTGGTTTTTGGTGGTCTGCATAGCTGCTGTTTAGGCCCCTGAGCCTAAAAACCAGCACAAATCAGGTGACTTCAATCCCTCCAGGCTTCCCTAGCTGTTGATCTCTGTTGTTTTTGGTTTGGTTTTTGTTTTAATCATCTTATTAATGCAAATGCACCATAAAAACAAGTGCAGTATCAAGACACCCCATCCCTTCAGCACTTCAGCTCTGCTTTATTCAGGTACTGAACTGAAAAATTACTGGTTTGAAAGCTTGATTTAAAAAAAAAAATACTTTTATCTACATTTTATCTTTTAGTATTTCTTTGAACAATTTAGAGTGTTCTACAAATAAAGTTAAAAATAAGTCATTTTGTTCTCTAAATCCTCACAAAACTGTTTCCAAAAAATATTGCTCAGAAGGATGTTTAAGTGCCAGCAAAATCCATCCCTACCTTCAGCTCCTGCCAAGCCAGGGCACCTTAGAGAGTAGTCTCCACACTCCCTGGTAGTGTATTATTAGGGTGCTTATATTCCCACATGCAACTGGTGCATCATTCTCTGCAATTTTAGCATCTAATCCAGGTTATTTCAGGCCAAAGGTTGTCCCATTCTACCAGTTCCAAAGAAGGCTGCTCAAAATCTGCAGTGCAAGTCAAGGCATCTCTCAAATACACATACACACCAGGAAAACACTGCTTTTGGGACTACCTCCAGAGTATATCCCAAACATTCCAGCAAAGTTAAGCCCTTTGGTATAAACTTTCTCAAGAGTAACATTTTGGGATGTTTTACAAGGCTTGAATTTGAAACTGAATCATTCAATATTATTAGTGTGTGGCTCACAAGCCACCTCTGAGCAACTTAGGGAATTATTAATGCTCCTGACATACTATGCAGTAACTTAACAAATGAAAAGTCCTTTCCAAGCACAGGTATGATGATAAGGCAGCACTATGGGGACTGTGCAAGAGTTAAACAGATAAAGATCATCCCTTGTGAGACACAGGTCTCAGTCCACCTGCTCTCCTCAACATATATTATGTGCAGCTAGGCAAGATTTGGCCACAGCTTGTTCATTGCTCTGGTTTTCCTTCTTTGGTTTCCCCTGATCATGGTCTGTGCTATCATTAAAAACAAAAGAATAGGCATTTTAAAGTTTCTCACTTTGGAGCTGGCCATGTGAGAAAATAAATTGAAGGACATGATCCATCTGGCTTAAAATAAATAGAGGTGAAGGGCATCAGGTGGGTTTCAAAACAAAAATCTATTTAAAATTTTTAAAAGCACTGCTTTTGCTGGTAATAGTTGGGTTTTTTTCAGCTTATTTATGAAGTTGCTAAGTAAGTAGGAAGCCCTGCATACGTGTGTGTGGTTTTACTCATCAACATGATGTGCCATAAAGTGAGAACAAAATCCTCACTTCCCTTCTGCTCTAGTGAAACCACAGTATACAAGTTGCAGCCAACATGCTTGACCTCCCAGGTAAAATTACATGGACTGAAGGCAGACTGGAATTCCCTTGTCACTCTATTATCTCTATTTAAATTCATACGAAGCCCTATAATTAAAAACAGCTTTGAAATGCCAGTGGGAAAAAAAAAAAAAAAGGCAGAAGGTTTTAGGTTGGCTGGCTGAAGTGAAATAAACAAACAATAATTAAAATAAAGAAATTCTTGGATTAAAGTGCTCTTTTTAAGAAGGAAAAAAAAAAAAAAGGTAGAAATGCCATGTTTTCCAAGACAAAGCAGATTGGCTGCTGCTAACATCAGGTTTCCAGGGACACAGGCTATGGAGCACAGGAGGCAGACAAAGACTAACATGACAGCTTGGAGATATACCAGGATACTTTCACTTTGTGGAACAGTCTCTTAAGAAATTGGAAGTTGCTCTCTTTTAATTTCAGCTGGCTCTTGTGGGAGAGCACGTGGAAGGGGAAAGCTACCCAGGCTGTTGTGGTTTGCTGAGCCCACCTACACCTGAGGAAGGCCAAGTGTCCACACTTGACTCGTAGCTCAGAATACAAGCTCTGAGAACACACAAGTCCTTCCCATCCCATAACCCAATTCCCACCACAGTGAGGGTGAATTCATCTTCTGGATTCCATTTGCTTGTTCTGGTCCTCTGTGTTCTGGCAGAGCCAAAGCAGCTAGGCCAACACGACTTCTGTTATGGTGAGGGCATTGCTGCCACAGCTACATTAACCACAGGGTGGAATAAAACAGCTTGCTCCCCTTCTGGGGAGAATTTCCAGCTTCACATGAATGGGAGCCTCAGACAGAAAGAAGAGATGCACCCTTGCAGCCACTGGAGCTAGTGGAGTTTCTCCTCCCCAGCCACTCAGAGCTCTAGAGTGAATGCAATCGGAGGGCAGTAAAGAACTATTCTCCCCTGCAGCCCCACCTCAGTCCCTGGAAATGGTGTGGTGCTGGTTGCTGCCATGGGCATCCCTAAGGAGGGAGGTGCCAGGTTGAAGCCTCCCAGAGCAATTTCACCAGACCCTCCTCAAGACAAAAGCAAAGCCACGAAGGCTCCTTGCTGCATGTGTCTGTGCTGAGGAGCTTGGTATTACCCTGTTCCCTATGACAATGGAGTTAAGGGAATGAAACATGTTGTTTGGAAACAGTAAAAAGCTGTCAGCAGTAACCACTGTCAATACTCATGCTGGGCTAAGCTTGGTTCTCCTGCTTGTCATTTATTTATTTACTTACAAAAAACCATGTTAGATAGAAGGCGCTTCTGTGCGAGAGCAACAATGCCAAACTAATAAGCCAGTGATTAATTTTGTTCTTGTCCTAGGTTTGTTTTCTTCTTAATAATCTACATAAATACATTAGAGAAAATATTCATTTGCTGAGACTTTATGTGGTATGAAGCAAACCCAGAAGCGTTTTTGCCAAGGCAACTAGTTGTCACAGAAGAACTGGGCGGGTAGGCAAAAAAAAAAGAAAGACATGAAAACATATTTAGAGAGCTGTATGCAAGTTGTAGAAAGGCACAAGAGACATTTTAAAAAAATAAATAAATATAAAACAAAATTCAAGAAGTTGCTCAGCGTTTTTAAAGATGCTGCCAACCCAAGAAATGGTCTCACAGACGTTGGTTGCAATTACCACAGATGGCAAGAAAGAACCAGATGGGGAAGAGTAAAAAAGAAACCCAGTAGTCATTTTAGAAGAAAGGGTAAATAAAAAGGTTTTAATGCAGGTCTTCACTGGTCACTTTGTGTAGACAGTGGTATTTCAGTTTAAGTACATTATTAACTGTGTATTTTTCCTTTAACAGCCAGCAAAAGGCCCTTAAGTTGTACAGGGAAATCTGGTACTTGTCACAAAGACTTTGTTTTTATTTCTGTGCCCGGTAGCGAGTTCTCAGACTTCAGACTGGCTTTTGGTGCCACCAGCTGCCATGTTCCAAACCAATGAAGTGCTCCCTCCCCAGAGCACAGAGGAAAACACTTTGTAGAGGACACAGGGGGGCTGCTAACTCTGCACAACCAGCTGGGTCACTCTGCACCTCCAACACCCTGCACATTTCTCACAGCAACTGATTTACAGACAAAGGGGAGAACTCACTTCACCAAATTAAATCCTTCCCCTCACACCCCTTCATAAAAATCCTTCAACCTACCGCAAAGCCTGAGAAACAGGGACCAACATCCCAGTCTGTCTCCCTTTGGGGCAGCAGCAACAGAAGACCCATCCTGCTTTCTTCGCCTGCCCTCGGTTCTCAACGACTCCAGCAGCACTTGGGGTCATCCCAAGAATACAGAAATAGGAAAAGGGCATTTTCCCCACACTGGATGGTGGGAGAGAAAACAGTCCCTCAGCCAGAGTTGGGAGCAAGAGCATTGCTATTGCAAGAAGGGTAACCCCAAAGTGCTAGGAGGTCACTTAAAAAAAGCCTATAAAACATCTATATTCCATTATGTTTGTGTGTATTCTATTGTACAATAGAACACAATATTGCCTATTTCATTTCTTGCCACATAGTATTGGAAAACTATTTTAGAAATGCTTTGAAGAATGCTCCAAAATGTTGCTGGTATTGTTTTCATAATTCCAACTTTGCAAGCCACAGAGAAGAAAACGTTAATGGATAAATTAGAGCAACTGCTAAAAAAAAAAAAAAATGCCCTACAAGTAATGTTTTCTGAAAATTATCTGAACAACAGCAGCCATCCACTCGAGCCATTTGTATGGTGACCTAGGCTGTGCTCATGGAAAAACTCTTCCCATTTAAAAAAATAGATCCACAAAAGCAAGTGCCTTAAATCTTTCCCTTGCTCCACAGGTTGTGGATCCAGTGAAGCAACCAGTGCTGGTAGAAGTCCTCGCCAAGGTTCTCTCTGGTAAGTAAATCCAGCCTTTACGTGGTTTTACCAGACAATTTGAGATGAAAACAGCCAATTTCTTCAAGGGAGAGCCAAATAGCTGACTTCCAGAGTGATGTCATCCTGCAAGGTCACTGCAAAGTCCATGTGTAACTGCCACAGTCTTGTCAGGGCTTTTTTTGTTTCCTCCCTAGAGGGAGGGAGGAGAATCACAGAATGGTAGGAGTTGGAAAAGATCTCTAAAGATTGAGTCCAATACCCCTGCCAGAGCAGGATCACAAGAGCAGGTCACACAGCAACAGATCCAGGGCGTTTGGAATGTCTCCAGAGGAGACTCAGGAGTGGAAATCTTCAATACAAACACCACAATGATGCCTGATACCTTCAGATGCACTGGTACCAAAAACAAACAAACAGAGGAGAGCTAAGAATCTTCCCCAAAACCTGACATTTCCAGCTCACTCATTACCAACACAGGGATGACTCCTATCGCAGTCCTGATTCAACACCCTAAAGACCACATCATTTTGACAAGGGAATTCCAGATATAGAATAAAGGACATGTCATCTCTTGGTTGCAGTTTGTTGGGTTTTTAAGATCCTCTATTAAGAGTCCTAGGAACTGATTGGTAAGAAGAATTCAAGTGAGTTGGTCCAGAGTAGATTAGAAATGCAAGTTATTACTGGGATAAGCAGGATAAGTGTATGCCTGTCCCTTAATGTGACTAATATTTTCAGCTTCTCCACAACTTGAAGCAAATATGATGATGTTGAGATGTAAGGGGCCAAAGTTTCTCAGGAAAATCTCCAAGAAGCAGGACTCACTACTTTTAAATATAAAAGATACTTCATAGTTACATCTCTCCAACCTGAGTGAAGGGTCCTTTACCTAGAAACATATGCCTGTACAAAAAAAAAAAAAGGGTCTTTTTTTTCCAAGGAGCTGCAGCTTCCAATTTGTGGTGCCAGTGGCAAGTGTAGCAGAAAAAACATGAGAAGGGTCTCAACCCGGGCCACAAAGGGCCATCCTGGTTGCCCAGAGCAGGTCTGATGAGCAAAGAGCTCACACTGGCACTCATTGCCAACTCAACTAGAGGCAACCCTAAGCCTAGGAACCACCTTAGCAATTAATGTTACCTGAATTTTCACCATTTCCCCTGAAGCCTTCAGAAATCTAGATGAAGATTTGTAAATCTTTCCTTGGCTTGCCTCCCCCCCTAGTTTTAACTTATGATCTTCACAGTCTTGCACTAAATAATCAATATTAGTTAAAAATCTTCAATTCTGTCTAGAGGACAGTGCCCTCCAGGTTTTATAAAATATCATAATGTTCAACCAGGCTTGTATATCAGATATAGAGAGAGTAAAATAAACATCTGAGGGTAGCCACAATGGAATCTCAGCTCCATTGAGCCCAGAATTTTCCACTGCCTTATATTTATTCCTTCCTGAAGTTTGCACCTCACAAAGAACATTTTTCACTCATCCTTTCCAGGATCACTCTGCATTATCTTCCAGCCCTCCCTGCTTCCTTATCTCAGTTTGCATGAAATACAATCACTCCAAAGACCAAACTTAACTTAATTGCCATAGACAAGTGTTAATAGATTTTAATAATGCTTTATGAGAATCTATGCAAATGGAGCTGCACTGAAAATCTGAGTTAAATCCTCAGCTTTTGCAGATATTTCCCCCCCTACCATACTGTCTCTAAACATAGAGCAGGAAGAGGAAGCTTTAATTGGTAATTTCTGATGGAATCTGCTGATGAAAATGCTACTCTTATGAATAGATAGAGGTGTCAATGATTATCTTGAGAAGTGTGTTTCATGATTCATTAATTAGCACTGAAGGCTTTTCCCAGGGGGTGATTTAATACCAATACCAGCCAACAGACTTTTTACCTCAGGATTTTCTTTTGCAGTCAGTGCAGGTGATACCACAGAACAAGTACTATGCTGATTCCACTTCAGAGTATACAGCTGACCCACATTTTATTGCATAACTGCCTAAAATGACACAACTAGAGAGAAGGAGAAAAGTAACATACAGGTGGAAATTTTTGAGCCACTAATACAAAAATCATACACAAATCATAGAAGCATCAAGGTTGGAAAAGACCTCAAAGGTCAGCAAGACTGTCTAGCCAACATTATCATGATCACAAAATAATTTGCTCTAGTAGGTAAATCAGAGTTAACATTATATAAAAGCTCTTTCAAGAGTAGTTGCTTTATTCTTTTGTTTCCTTTTGTTGTTGCTTTTCCTTCAGGACAAAAGTTTTTACTACATTTGGAATGTTTCTGTCTGCAGGATAACTTGTTGATATCAGTGGGAGAAGAACACAAATCAAACTCCCCAAAGTGACCTACATTTATTTATTTTTTTTAACTCACAAAACAATATTTAACTAGAAAACAGCAGCACAATGGCGGAACTATTTTTAGTGGTGTCATTAATACCAGTGGGGGGAAATATTTCAAAACACCTTTTGATTTTATGCTCACCCACCTCCGTAGCTGCTGTAAATTTGCACACCAAGGTGTGCACAAACCTATTTATTTCCACCTGAATCTCTCAAGAAACACAAGAAAGCCCTAATGTCATAATAAGCCAAAGTGATGTAGTATTGCTTCAGGTCCTAGAAACAGCCAACCAAAATATTTTCTGTTGACAAGCTCCACTGAACAGCACAGGAGCCAAGGATTGCACCACACGTGGCAGGTAACCTTCCTCTCATGCTACACTGGATTAGGAAGATCTCCCAGCAGAGCATTAATAATCTGCCCCATTTAAAGATCAGGAAATCCAACTGTGAAGTTCCTGTTAAAAAATAAAATCTCAGTGATTGACTAAAAAAAATAAAAAAGATTTTTAAAAAAAATAAAATCTGAGTGATTCATAGATATTAGGGGTTGGAAGGGACCTAGAAGATCATCTAGTCCAACCCCCCTGCCTGAGCAGGATCACCT
>JAOEGS010004388.1:7018-23551 GCA_025447755.1 Corythornis vintsioides | reverse complement strand
CTCCCACCCCCGCTCCTCATTCATGAGTTACAGCTGAGCAGAGTGATTTATAACAGCAATGAAGTGCAAAAACATGCTCTGGCAAAGGAGCAAATTCCTCCACCTTCCTCAGATACCATCAGGTGTAGCTGCAAATCTTGCCTTACCCTTCGTGCCGAGGGAGGAGATAAGCAAGACAGTGACTTCTCCTCCACAAAAGAGGAGGGTGCAATGGAATTACAACCTCCTCCTCCCCCAGGGATGAGCCTCAGCACGCCCAGCCAGGAGGCGTAGAAGGGAGGAGGTCAGCTAAGCCCTGGGCTTCTCCAAAATCCTCTTGGATCCAGTCAAAGGAACACGGAGAAAAACTCTAACCTCGAGTTCAGGTGACATGTTGCAACGAAGAAACACGGAGTCAGAAGCGGTCCAGAGGGTTCTCCAAATCCCAGTCTGCTTGCAACAGAAGCAGGGAGCTGGAGGAGCCTCCAATCACCCAATAGACATGTATCTAGCTCAGCATTCCAATCTTCCCCCCACAGCATTGTCCTGCAGTAGCTGGATGGAGGTAAAGTTATCACCCAGGGCTCCAGCCAGCTCTGCAGCGTGGAGGATTTTGTTGAACCTCCAATATTTCTCAACTCCTGAAGCTAGGTGAGATTCCCAGCTTCCCTCAAAGGGGAACGAGCTTTATATTCAACTGATTTGCAAGAACTTCTAGTAAATAGGAGCCACAAGTACCATAAATAAAGATAACTAATTGCTGCTAACCTCTGTCACAGCAGTTCTGAACTGTACAGCTGCTCCCACAGTGGACAGCAGTTTGACCATTTTAGCTACACAAAGTCTGAGAAATATTGGATTGTAATGGAAATTGATCAGCCTTTCTAATTGAGAATAAATAGGCCAGAGATGTTGGTATAGTTAGTGTTGTGCTACACAACAGCAAGGCTGGGTTAAGATTTACGGGTTTGACATTGGAAATCATTTGGGGTTTTATTTGCCTTTTTATATGGGGCCACATTACATCTCTGTGAGGTGATAAAGAGCAGTTTTGAAAATAAGTTTGAAGTATCTGTAGTCATCTAGAAGTTCTCTTGAAGAAGAATCCAGAGCACAATTTGTACCAGCTTTTAGCAACATGGAGAAAAATAAAAATAAAGATGCAGTTTTCCTACTATTGGCAATAACGGAGAAGGCAGAAACTGCTTCCATCAGCACATTTGAATGCAAATTGTCATGTTCAGTTTGAAATGAAGCTGAACACATTTTTCTTTTAACTGGATGGTCAGTCATTTGTGTATTTTATTTTATTTATCATTAACTTGTTAAATAAAAGGGAATCGAGAAGACCTTGCCTTGGTTCTTGATGGGGCATTTCATCAATTCATATCATAACAGAGCAAAGTTCTCCAGAAATGTTCAGTGAAAACTCAGAATATTCCAGTGACTGAGAAGGGGGAAAAGTTTTTTAATCTGGCAGACTTTTTCAGAGCCTTTTTTCATTACCTTTTCTAGAGGTGCTTGTTCAAATAAGTCACTTTCCAGTCATCAGCGTCTCCCTTATGGTAACTTCAATCAATACCAACATAAATTTAAAATAAAAATAATACACTATCAGGACACCCTGACAAGGCTGAGTTTTCAGATCTATTTTTGCAGTACCTGCTGTCACAGTGCATTTGCAGCAGAGCTCAGCAATGGACCTTTCAGGATAACAGAGCCCTGCTCCAGCATCTCTGCCTGCTCCCAGCCTTGCAGAGCAAGCTTTAACCCTTTGCCTATTTTAAAGTTCTTTTGCAGCTTGATCATCTCACTAAAAACACAAAGGAAGAAGTCAAAGTAAAGCAGATCTTCCAACATCTTCCTGAAAGGCCACCCATGTTCTCACATGGTGAGGGTGGGTTTTTGCAGCATGATCTTCAGCCAGGATGATGTTAGAGCCAGCCACAACCCAAGAACTGGGAAAAGGACCTCATCTCTGTGAGGAGACAAACTCTCAGGGCTACACACACACAGAATAGCCTGGTGCCCACATGCCAGAGACCTGCACCTATCAACGTTGGTACAAAGAGTTCCCCTCTGCATCACTCAAACACACATCAACTGAGTTCAGCAGCATCTCAGTCAAGCCATGGCAGCTTCTCCTTCATCTCTGCAGACCCTCAGCACAAAGAAGAGGGGATGAGCTGTGCAGCCCAGCTGGGCATGTGAGCTCTGTCAGAATTGCAGCCCCTCACCACCACTTAAGGACAGGGCCACAGTGGCACCTCCATGACAATGGGAGGCTTCATGAGAAGTCAAGCAATGGAAGGTGTGAAACTTCCCCAACACTTAGCAGAAAGCAGCTTGGCTTCTCTGCTTGTTCACAAGAGGTGCAAAGCAGCAGTTCTATCAATGTGAGTGATATTCCTCATGATTTTCACTGGCTTGGGTGAGAGGTGCTCAGATTGAAAGGTTCTTCATAAAAAAGCATCAGCACAGGCTCCAAACGAGGCACACTCCAAAACCAGGAGTGTTTATCACTCTTATCTTAAGGCTCACAAAAGTCTAAGTGAAAAAAAATCTGGAAGATACCAGTTGCTCAGCATCAGAAATAAGCTTTTTTGGTAGGTTTGGGGTTTTTTTTCCTCCTGCTTTGCATCTGAGCAAAGCACTGAGGTACTGACACAAGACCAACATTTGATGACAAACTACAAAATGCTCTGTGATCTGTCACAAGTACTGAGGCTCCTGCTCCTTCTCCCTCCCTGCATCCTACAACCCACACAAACTATGACAGAATCCCTGGAGATAAAGCAAAACATATTTCTAAATGAGTGAGGAAAAGAAGGTTGCTGCTGCATTCAAGATGGTTGCAACCACCAGCCTGACTTATGTCCCCACTTGTTTCTGAAGTGATTCTTTACTAGGTGAGATACAGAATTCCCTGTGAAATAATAATTGAAATACCAGCCCAAAAAAAATGCTGTTTTGAGTGTTTTATCCTGGCTTGATCTGCAAACAAAGGAGGAACTGCAAGGAAACACTGATTGCCCTTCCAACCACCACGTCTACCTTGTTGTCAAACAGCCCCCAACTGACAACCCCAGGACCAAATATGTTTCCTGTACTAACCCTTTGATCTGCAATTGCAACTAACCTAGAAGGGTAATAGGTACATTCAAGGTCACTAGGAGGTCTCGACCTCTGTTATATCACCCTTCTCCAAAGAAACTTCCACTTTAATCATCAACTTCCGGGTAATCTCTTAGTAACTGGCATAAATCATAATAAAATGGGCTGGAGGATTGGCACCAGTGCTAGAAAATGCTGCACAAAGCTTTTCCACCCTCCAAACACTGGATTCTAACTTTAAAAAAATAAAACCAATCAAAATATTAAATCAACTACATGTCTTGTATTTCCCATTCCTGTTATGTATTTATTGAAAACAAGCAGGAGGCAAGAGGGAGGGGAAGAGAAACCAAAGACACCACCAACCTGTGGTGTTACAAATAAGTCAACACGTCAAAAAACATGTTTGTGACCCTCTTTCCTCCATCCTTTCCTGTGACTGTCACCCCAACGATGCACAAAACTGAATAGTGAAATGGTTCAGGGGGAAATAATAAATAATAATAATAATAATATAAATATAATAATGGTGAGACTTGGCACATGTAAATTTTGCTGCCTGACTTCACCATTGCTGATTACAGCTGACGGAGAGTTAATAAAAGAGCAAAGCTGGCTGTCAGAGCAGATTAGCGTGTGCAAAGGACAAGACAAAAGAATAATGCCGTCATTATTATTTATGGTCATTAACTGGGTTGAGTTCACTTCTACACTACCCTACCTGAGCAGTAAAAATGATCATCTAAACATGTAATCCTACATTTAGAGTGAAAACACTGTAATTTTGACCGCGTGCCGGCTTGATCTCTTTTATAAGGGTTATTTGATCCTGGAATTAGCCCGAGTAGGTGACACAGATTTAGCCAATGCAAGGAAGAAACCCATCAGATTTTTGACCTTCCAAAGAGTAGTGCTTTTCTAACGAGGGAGCAGATAAAAGCTCACTGCCTCCTTGTCAAGAACTATTGAGAGGCACTGTGGGAGGGACAGGGGAACCTGTGGAGGAGTGCAATGGAAGTAGGAAAAAAAATCTAATGCAACAGAGGAAAGGGCAACCAAGGGGTGATAAAGATGTAAATGCTTGGGAAGCAGGAGTCTTGGTGGGAGAATGTAGTGGCAGGGACCTGAGGAAGGGTGAGAACATGGATACAAGTCAAGCAACTGCTTTGAGCAACAGATGAACTCCAAGTGCAGAACAGAGGTGGTGGAGGTGGCAATCCATGTGGAACAGGATCGTGGACATGGATCACAGGAGCAGAAGCACAAAGACAAGTACATATGGTCAGAATACATGTGAGAAGTCTTAACTGCAGGTCAAAAAGCCCTTTCAGAGAGATGGAAACTGCACCATTCCTGCTACCTCTCCTTACCCTGTTAGTTCCTTTCTATTTCTTTCTATTAAGATCTTGGGGTTTTTCTTCTACAAGACCCAAGCTGAAAACACCAACTCTTTTTTTGTCATTGCTGGCCGGGTGATTCATTTGGCCATGGCTTTGTTTCAGCAGGAATGTCCATGAGACAGACACAGACTGGGCTAGGACATCCTTGCGTGCACACCTTGAAACACCTTCTCATCACAAGGCAACCCAGTTTTACTCATGGGAGAAATACTTCATGGAACAGGGATGGGGCACGCTACAACTCACCCACTGATGACCCTTAATTTTTAGCACAGTTATTAAAAAATCCAGAACAATAGTTTCTGGAGAGGGAGAAAAGTTCTTGAAGGGGTCCTGATTTGCCATCTACCCTTACTACACACACCACATCACCTGCATTCAGGGATTGCCTGACTTATTATTCCTGAGAAAGATTATTGTTACCTGTTTGTTTTAAATAGATAAAACTTGCCCAGGCTGCCTAGAGAGCTTGTGGAATCTCCTCCTCTGGAGAAATTCCAAACCCACCTGGACACTGCAATGCTGCACCCAGTGCTCTGGGTGACCCTGCTGGAGCGGGGGGGTGGTACCAAATATCTCCAGAGGGCCCTTCCCACCCCTGCCATCCTGTAATGCTGTGAAAACATGGCTTTTGACACTAGTTGCAGTGTTGCATTTTCTTGTACCTGAACTACAAGTTTAAATAGAGAGACTGAAGCTGCAGGTAAGTGCAACAGCACCTCGACAGGAGCTGTCACTGCCAGCCCCCTGTGTTGATCTGCTCGTTTATTCCTCTTCAACAGAAGGAACTGTTGATTTAGACCCAGCAAGCCTACAGGGTCTGCCTGCGTGAAACTGCCTTTACCCTGTGCAGCTAGAGAGCTCACACCACCCTCTCCTCGATACCCGAGAGGAAGATGATGTCGCATCTTCAGCGACAGGCTCTACATTTTGATATTACATCCTTCTAAATGATTTCCAAGTAGAAGAATTAAGAGAGAACTTCATTTTTCACATAGGCAAACTTAGTCACCACACTTTTCTTATACCCTTGGCCTTTGGGATAACGAAATCGTTTGCTTCAGCAGATTTAGTTTGGATGGTGTTTCCATGCCGGTGCCCAAGCAGGTTACAATCATGACATATTTGACATTCTTTGCTATTTTCTTTCTGCATACTTCCAAATAAAAATGACACCATGAATTAACATCCCTCATACTGCAGCCTGAAACGTGCTGCAGTTCCAGAAGCTTAGCCAAGTGACAGGAACAGCTCAGTGGTGGCATCCATGGCTACACCAAGACACTGTAAAAATACCAGTATCTATAAATACTCATTCCCATTGGCTGCCTCCTTCCCAAGGGCTGAGATCACAGGACAGCACCATATAGACTTGACAAAGAACAGAGTAATTATTTTTTTGTTTGTGGCAAAAGCACTTCAGAGGAATAGAATAGGTGGCTCTGAGCAGCACAGAGCTATTCTTATGAAAGATGCTCAAATTGAAACATGGGTTCTTAGATTCTTCCCTACTTTTTCCAAATGTCATCATCTTTACCTACTTTAGCAGTTTTGAGCCAGAGCAACATCTAAAACCTGATGAGCAATCAATCCATCACCGAGTTCAGTGGTTTAGATCCAAAAGTGTTACAAGATCAAACCTTAGTCTACTGCGGATACCAGGTACCAACCCCACCTCATGTCCAGGTCTACATTCCCATTGGGTATATTGGCATATGTCCTGCATTGAACCCCAGAGGTCACCGCAAGGTTTCCTCAGGTCACCTAAGGATGATGCCAAGGAAGAAAATACTGAGATTTGTCTTTGGATATACTGGACAATTGTACTAAATAATTTGTTCCTGGAAGCTAAGGGAAGTTGTTTTGCACTTCCATGTATCTAAATGGCTTTGCAAGTCTGACAATAAGATGATGGTGAGCAGGAATTTCCCATTTTCTTGAGGTCTTACAAATATAATTTAGTAAGTGAAAATAATGATTGTATTAAGGATTAGTTTTTTGTAATTTTCCCACAACTTCTGCTGAGTTTTAGGGGGAAATTTGCCCATTTCCAACATATCTACTGCCACAGAACGTGTCCATGTAAGGTGTGACTGAATCTTATAAAAATAAATATACCACAACAAGCACACCAAAATTTCAGTACATTATTTAAAGGCAACTGAAGACAACTGAACACAGTTTGAGAAGACAAGTGATGGCATTCTAAGATGTTTCTAAAGAAACAACACACCCAGAGGACTCCAACACACCCATGGCCAAGCACATAAGACACCTTTGCAGAAACACTGACCTACCAAGAGTGAGCTGGGTGCTTGGATTGTTCAATACACACAGGTGCTAAAGCCCCGTAGAGCCCATGGGTAAAAGCAAACCCAGCATTCTTTCCTCCTATGGCAACAGCACATTGCACTGTCTTCTCAAAGGAAAATTGCCATAACCCTACAGCCACCAGACCCAATGGAGATCAGCTGAGTCACCACAGAATGGTGGGCATTGGAAAGGACCTCCAAAGATCATCTAGTCCAATCCCCCTGACAGAACAGGATCACCTAGATCAGGTCACACAGGAACAGATCTACATGGGTTTGGAATGTTTCCAGAGCAGGAGACTCCACAACCTCTCTGAGCAGCCTGTCCCAGTTCTGTCACCCTCACTATGAAGAATCTTCTCCTTATGGACCACGCTCCAGGTTGCACCCATTGCACCGTGGCTCATCATTGGACATCACTGAGCAGAGCCTCTCCATCCTTCTTTCCATATTTATAAATATTACTGAGGTCACCTCAGTCTCCTCCAAGCTCAAGAGCCCCAGCTCCCCCAGCCTTTCCTCAGCAGGGAGATGGTCTCTCACGCTCTTCAGCCATATCTTGCAAAGCAGTTCAAACAGCTCTAAAATCATGGCAGAGGGAAATGTAATCAACCCCTATGTTTTACAAACAGATCTGGAGGCTTTTCACTGAGGTTTGGCTTCTGTGTGAGCTTGCAGAACAATGACTAGATGGAGTTCTTCTTTTGAAGTTTTGTTCAAGAAAATTCTCCCAGGCTAAGACCCAGTAAGTTACAGTTTAGCCTGGAGCACATTTTTACAACCCAGTTATAAACCTCTGAAATAGGAGTTCATAATGGAAACAGCTGCTCAACCCTAACTCTAGTGGGTGCAAGGACAATAAAACCTGCAGGAGTTCACATTAACAACGGCGTCCGCTTACGCTCTTTCCTCTCACCCAGCCATTAAACGAGCAGCGCTGCTTAATAGAAGCAAAGGCAACAGGCTTTGCTCTTTTCCCCTACACCCTTGTTCTTTCCCTCAGTAACAAGCTCAGCAATTTATAGGTGGTGAAGAACATGCTCACCAACAGCCAGCTCTCCTCCAGCAGCAGGAGCACAGGGCAGGCTCCCCAGCGCCAGCCACACATCACCAGGCAAGAGCTTCACCTCCCACCAGGCACAAACACTGCACCTGACCAGCATCTGACAGCCTGGTACCCGTGCTAGGGAATTCCCACTGGATCTCAGTGCCAGCACCAGCTCTTCAGCTTTTTTTCCTTCTCTTCTCAGAGTTAAAAATGCCTAATGCAGTGCAGACTGTGCCTGTAGGTACCTAATGAAAGCTCTGCACTGTCAGCAGGTCACTTCTATCCCTAAACTGGCCCTTGATTTTCCATAGGCTTCTTTCTCTCTCCTGGTAATCCCCTATCTCTTATTTTCAGCAGGTTATGTAAGTTATTTGTTATCAAATTCCTTTACTCTTAAACACTGGTTAGCCAAGCTGAAGGTTCTGGGTGTGAAAGCAGCTGAGGGTCAGGCCCTGCCCACCCCTAACTAGGGTTGCATAACCATATATAAAATAAAAACAAACAACAACAGCAACACACCAACAAAATAGTAATAAAAAACCCAACAATGCAAACACCACCACCACACAACAGAACTCAAACACTGGGATCTCACAAGCACAGCAGTGCCCTTTTTTTTTTTTTCTTGCCCATTAACAGGATGGTTTCACATTAAGTTACCTGTAAAGGGGTGTATTAGACACCTTATGGCTCCTAGTGACACAGTGGGACTGTCTCCCACCCATCCAAATGTTTCACACTATGCTCAGAGGACCTGTGCAGCCAGGTGATGGGTATCTGTGCACAGGACAAACCCAAAGCCTTCTCTAGAAGCTCAGTTATTAGTGCAACTTGGCTCAGGAGAGAGCTATCAATAATATTGATTTGTAACAGAAAGGTTGTTAGAAAGTGAAGAACCTGAAAGAAAAAAAGGCACACCCTCCCAAAGAGAGGGAGAGATCAAGACTTGGGATGCTAGGGAAAAAAACACCAAGACAACATGTTGCCTCTTATTTCTTTACCCCTATGGGTTTATGCTGGGAATGCTACAGAAAAGCTCAGCTCTGTAGCCACAGTCCAGCTGCACAGAGCCACCTTGGGCAGTCTCATTAGAGGCAACAACTGAATGGCTACAGAAGTCTTAAAATATTTCTTCCTGCCAAAAAGAAACCTCATCTTCTGGGATTCACAAGGAGATAGACTTCCAGATTCACATTTGCTACCTGCAGAAGGAGTTATGTACAGGATCTGCTTGAGCAGTATCTTTATTTTTCTGTAAATAAAACCATAAATTCTCAGTCGATGTTGGCAATAGCATCTTGTTCACATACCAGATCACCACAGCTAAAGGATTCTCTTCCCTGCACATGATCAAGCATGAAATTAAGTACAGTTCTTCACTAAGTAGCCAATATCACTAAGCCCAACATCCGAGTCAAGTGAATGCAGGAAAGAGATGCTATGGAAAATGGTTTTGGTATCACATCCTCTTGCAACGTTGCCTTAAACACAACCAGGGGAAGAAACTCCCAGATTTATAGAGCTTAATATGATTCAGCTCCCAAAACAGTAGCAAACCATGGTGTTTACAGTGCTCTACATCACAGCGGAGCCAAAAGTCTCTGGCAGAGACCAGATCAGTTCTTGCCCCAAAGAGCTGACAACCCCAGCAAGCAACTCTCTTTCCCATTGCACAACTCAACAGTTTTGCTTCTCATGCTTGATGTCGTCAGTCCTGTCAACACATTATACAATCTAATAATACACCAGATGCCAGCAGATAACACTGTTATTATATGCTAAGTACTTACACTTGGTTTTGGTAACTGGTGGTGGTGATGCAGTTCCCCACAACACACCCAGCTCGTTTCCTCCCAATGACCCTGAGCATCTGTATCTGGGGCCTCATCTTCAAAAATCAAGGTGCAACCAAGTCCTTCTTGTCCCTAGGGGAATGAGGCCAGCCTTTCCCAATGGAAACATGGAGGAAGGAACGTCTCTGACTCCTCTGAGGTCACATCATAGTCCTGATGCTCTGCCCTGGGCTCAGGGGAACACCAGAGTAGGAGGATTCACCTGCACTGCTGGAAGCATAGATCTTCCCCAGCTTTTCATGAACACTGAGATTATTTATCCCATTTCCTTCATCAGCCTGGTTTTCTCCTCTGTGTGGTGGTGCTTTTCCAAGCTAACATAGAAAATTATGTCTTTTTATGGACAGCTGATGGGTCTCTGCACAAATTACACTGATATCTACCAGGGCAAATTACCAACTGTCATCATTAATGGCAAAGTATTCATCAGCTAAAGACTTTATCACCTTAGCTTAATGCTATGAGTCAATATTTTTAAATGTAGTATATTTCATACATAGATGGGATCATTTTCCCTAGATGGACATCTAGGAATGTGTGCTTGGATTCCTCTACAGCTAAAATAAGGCCCTATGATAAAGCTTGAGAAGAGTCCTATTTTTGAGGCTGCATCTACTCAGGCAGTCTGACAGAAACCTCTTTTTGAGAGGGATGACAGTTTCTAGGGAAAAGCCCACAAAGCCTGGGAAGAAAAGCTAAAAATCTCTGGGATTTTACAAGCAAGATTTTACTGGGATGAACAAGCAAGACGATTGCATCAGCTTCTCACAAATATGCCAACAGTAGAAATCCTTGACTTTAAAAGACTTTTCTCAACAACAAACTCTTTTCCTACCAATGTAAGTAAACATAGAATACAAAAAGAAACACTTGCCCTTTGAACTAGACATCATTCGTAAGAACCACACTTGCATTTCCAACAGATAACAACAAGAAAATACCTAAGGAAATGGATAAAATCTGCCAGCTAGGTGGCAAATTAGGCTCCAAATGTCCCCCAGATCCTGCCCGACAAGCGACTTCTGCAGCTACTCAAAAAGAACCTGTCTCATCTCCATCCCCTCATTGCTGAAACCTCCAAACCCTGATGATCCCATCAGCTATCTCACTAGTTACTAACAGTTGTTTTCTGCCCATCAGGAAAACACCATGCAATTTGTCTGATCAGACCCCATGCAGCTGTACAACCTACCTGTCAAAGGCTGAGCACTTAGAGTAAACCACTGGTAATTAACTCACAGAGTAAATGAGAAATTAAACTGCTGTAAATTCCAACAATATGAATGCAAGGAGGAAACCATAACCTCTTTACAGAAGCTCTCTATTAGCCAGTAAAGACCCTGCAGTTGCCCAAGTGTGTTATTCAATCAGCCTACTGCTTTAAATAATAATGAGCTATTTTCTATTATAATGTAATAAATCTCAAGAGGCCTCGATCTGGAGTGATGCTGAGGGCTTGGTTCCCAGCTACTCTCAGCAGAAGCTGTATGAACATAGTATCTCAGAATTTGGCCAGTGATATGGAGCTGCTGAGACACAGAAGACAAGTAACTGATGTGTTTTTAAAGCACAGAACAGGCAAAATAAATTTTAAAAGAAAATAAAAAGGGATTTCTTTTGGTAAACCAATAACTAACAGGGCTTCTGGGGGACTGATTCTTTAAATGCTGCCATAGGTGCTTTGATGAACCACCCCCTGTATAGTAGCACTCTAAACCCTACAAAATCATTTGCTTCACCTTGTTATTTAAAACACAAGTGAACACACTCACCTACATTTTCTCTAGACAAATACCTGTTACAACATATTTCTAACTAGACCAAATGCAGACTGATTCCAGAAGTTAGAAGTTTATCCAAGTTTTATTACTTATTTATAAATGCTTGCACTTTCTATCTATCTCTAGTGTAAAATTCCTCTGGAAGTCTGAATGAGACAGCACAAGTCTGCAAACACACAACTCCAAGCTTTTCTTTCATATAGGACAGGAACCTCCTATAGAGTTTCCCATACAGAATTCACTTCCAGGGTTTGTTTGTTTAAGGAAAAATCTTCAGAGGAACATTTTCATTTGTTTGACAGGGTGGCAAACCACAACCACGCTTTTTGCAAAGCAGTTTGAAAAACTGAGTTTGTAGTTTACATATTACCAAATCCAGATAATTAGAAACAGTATCTAGTAATTTAGATAATCCCTGAACCAGTTTTAAATCAGATGGCTCAACTGATAACGAGCTGCTGTTTAATTTCTACTCTCAAACGTAAGGGGTTCCATGGGAAACCGAGGAGGGATAAAACCCTCCAGGAAGGTTGTCAGATGGCAATTCAAACTCAGAGTATCTACAGTGAGCAAAATCGCAACACTTCCCTGCAGCACACAAAACACAAATACACAAGTTTAAAGACACCACCTTTCAAAGAATTATTTCCAAACTTTGCTGTCCACAAGCCACCAGTGAGTGCGTTCTGGCAGCTTAAGCCTCTCTATGAAACAGCAGCATTCAAGTTCTGCACCCACCTTATCTTTAAGTGTTTGTTTACAGTTGTCAGGTGAAAATTTTCCCTTCAGATTGCCACAACCTTCACTGCCAAATTCAGTTTGCTTCTCAGGCAATATTTTAGTCTGGTAAGAAGCACATTCATCTGTGCAATGTCAGTGGGCTTCTGCTATGGGTAAAGCAGTTTTATTGGTGTGTAAGAAGTCTAAATACCTGTAAATGACATGTTATGGGTGCTCAACTTAAAAGCATTAAACTCATCATGCTATTTCTTCTCAGCAGCTCACTCTTTGGAGCAAAATTCTCTATCTTCTTACCAATCACATCATTATCATAATGACTTCATGTCCTAAAGACATCGCATTAAAGTAGTGGCTCATGCTGAATTCACAGATTTTACACAATACTGATCCACTCATAAGTCTCAGCCCTATGTGTAAAATATTCATTTAAATGAAGCCTCTGGGAGAGGTGTTATTCCTGGGCTCAAACCAATGCTTCTCCCATTTCTTCCCTCTCCTCAGGACATCTGAGATGCCTGCTCAGTTTCACCTCACTGAAGGCCACAAGTCCTCCCAGGCACATTTCCATTCTCCAAAATCTAACTCTTTAGCCCTTCCTAAATGCAGTTGAATAGAGGTAACAGCTAAAGGGGCACACAAGCAACACCTTATGGTACAAGTATTGCAAAGTCCTGCAAGAGAAATACAAACTCCTAAGGCAATACATTGAAGCAGATACACCCACATCACAGGCTGAGCTTATAGCACAAAACCATGCATTTGCACACCTAAACATCTTCACTTCCTAAATAACCTTGATAGTCTGATACTGTGCCTGACACACACACCTGTAACGTGCTTGAAAAAGGCTGCTGAAACCAGGGGGTGTTTCAGACAGCAAGTCACCACTGTTTATATTCTGCTGCCTGAGCAACAACCGGCATCGCTCACAACCCAGGCCACAGGGATTTACACTGGCTGAGCGAAAAGACTGCCCAGAACAACCTGCTCGCAGGAGATTTACACACTAATGAGCACGAAAATCCATAGGGAGAAATTCCAGACATTCCCCCCGTCTCTCCATGTGAGATGATACGCTCTTTCAAATCCTTTGCTGGGCGACTGCGCAGCCTCCAATTTTCCTACTGGGTTCACTTCCATCCACCTCTCTGGTTCATCAGCTGCTGCAGGGCATCTACAAAGCGGTACATGCTGCCCAGCCATCAGCACACTGATGACATCCAGCTCTCTATCTCCTTCCTTCCTGACCCAGACACGGCTGCTGCCAACCTCAAACAATGTCTGGCAGAAACTGGTTTCTGGAAGGCAGCCAGCTGGCTACCGCTCAACCTGGACAAGGCAGCAACGATGTTAATCAGCAGGGGGAAATGATTGGAGGACCTGGTGAAATTTGTAACTGCTCCATCAGCTGAGGGCATCTGTCTGGCCAGCATCCTAAGATGTGTGCAACACATCAGCAAGCACTGGGTCAGCATTCGGCATCCTCCCAAACTCAGAGAAAACTCACTTGAGAAAGCTCACTTCTTGCTAAAGGCCTCATTGCCTCTCCTTTAAGCTTGACCATGAGAATTGCACCACAAGCCTAGACAGGGTGTCCAACAGTGCCACTTTGAGATGGCAAACCAAAAGGACTGCAACCCTAGTGCCTTAAACATCCATCATAGGTATATATAATCACCTATAACACCCATCATGGGATAGTATATGTCCACCTGGAAAAAGCACAGTTGCTTCTCCAAGTGACATTCACTGATACTTTCAATAAAACTTCAAATAAAAGCAATTTACCTGCACATACTGGCACTGATAAGAAGGAACAAGCATCACCCACCCTGGATCCGCCAGCATCCCACCAGTCCGGTCAGCCAGCTACCAGGTCCTCCACTGGTGGCTGCTCAGGTAGCGCCTCAGCTTCGAACCTTTTATCTCCTGCTCGGCACAGAACCACACTCAGGGAACAAACTGCTTCACATCTGCGCAGTCGGAGCTTCCAGAAAGTTCCCAAAATGGCTCGGGGAGGGATCTGAGGGGTGGGTCACTTCCCTGTTGACACTATGACCTCCCTTTGGCACGTGCGCCATTTGCTCGCAGTGGCCACGGGGAAGCTGCGGCCGGAGTGTGAATTGCCCCTCAGGCCCCTCCCCAGGCTCGCCAAACCCGGCGCCTGTCAAGTCACGGTGTTTAGGTCATGGCTGTGCCACCAGACCTGGCACGACACCGATATTATGTCTCTGTCTCAAGCTGTTCGGAGACAAAACAGTACAGTCAGGGTGAGAGCAGGGGCTCAGCCCAGCTCAGAACCGCCTGCAGCACCCAGGGCACGGCCCTGTGGGGATGGTCTTCACAAGCTGGGTTTGTTTGCTCAACTCCGGCATTACAACAGTGGGTAACACCCGTGGAAAGATGCTATGTTTAGGCAGAAGCAGATTTCAGCAAGAAATTCAGCATCTTGAACATCCCAAGAGAGTTTGGAAATGCCCAAGGCACCCAGTGCTTTGGGTGAAACCACTGATGGGCTGAAGGGTTTGGTGACAAAGGGGCTTTTGCAAGGATTGCCTGGAGTTACATCAAATGTGCGGGCAGGAGGATTTATTTCTCAATATTCCTTTGCCCACTGGCTCAGTCACCCCTTTTATCAGCCACATCTTGTAACTCTCCTGATTAAAATAATGACACAGCTAAAATACACCTGGACTGGGAGCAGGGTTTGGGTTTACACTTGAGGTGTTCAACTCAAACTGCTTAATCTAGGCCAACTACATCTAATACCTGTTTTACTTAATCCAGACCACAGTAAAATTGCAACAGGAGGACCTTTCTATCTACAGATGTTAAAGCTACTGAAGGACAACCTATTTTGGTCAACAAGACAGACTAATCAGTTTTACTGGTGTTTATTGTAATCTTCAAATGATGACAATATTTAACAGCACAGTAGGCCAATGTTAAGGAAGGAATTTCTTTTTGTTGCCTGTATTTGAAATACCTATTTGAAATTACATATATTGTTTCACTGAATTATGTGGGGGGGAAAAAAAAAATCTCCACAACTCCTAGTCCTCTCAGGAATTTGGAGGCTGGTTTTGGGGGCTAAATTGGATCTAACCATATCTTTTTAATGCTAAGAAGGGGTGATGATGTGGGTAGAAGCTGGCAGATTACATGAGGCTGAGCAAGTATCTTCAGCACAGCGTGTATGGGACAGCAGTTTTCCAGGGGAAGAGACAATAGCTTCATTTACCAAAAAAAATAAAAAAAGAGAGAGAGAAAAAGAAAAAAAAAACATAAAGGAGAAAAGCTGTGGAAACAAATTAATTTGGAATACGTAAAGAGGATTATGAAAGAAAGCACAAACTTTCCTCCCCTGCCAAAAGAGGCGATCTACTGTGCACACATCTTTGCCTTGTTCCAGTTTGTTATGGAATTGGGTAGCTACAAGAAAGAATTCAAATAAGGAGAGGCTAAAAAAAAAATATAAAAGGCTGGCTCCTACTGTGAACACAGGGATAAGGAGAACATGGAATAATACATGAAAAAAAAAAAAAAGTCAGCTCATTGCAACAAAGTGACTTGTTAAGCCTTCAAAAAGTCTGTCACCAGTGCTCCTCCAAGCAGAGTGATTGCACAACACATGGTAGGGGTTCAGCAGTATATATTTCTGACCTCCCTCTTCTAGAAAGAAACACTATTCAGCCCAAACACAACAACCTTCCACAGGCACCTACATGCTGTGAACACCAAAAAGCAAATCAAGCTGCAGAGTGTGGTACATGGCAGTGTAACAAGGGGTCATAGGATGAAAGCAAGAAAGAACATTTTAGGTTGAACATCAGGGGGGGAAACAAAAAAAAAAAAAAAAAGGACTTTTGTTCAACTGTGAAAACACTACATGCCCACGTTAAAAATTAGCTAGACAAAGCACTGGAAATTACTTTGTATACTACAGCTTTTTACTGGCAGAGAGATGGAGCTGAACTAATTGGCCTCTGCAAACTCTAACTTCTTACGGTCCTTCATAAAAACAGTCTACACCAGTTCCTAGGTTTAACAAAGGCTTGCACAGAGGAAAGAAAATGAAACTGGGAAAGCAGAACATCTCCTGGAAATCTATTTCCACTCAGAGCAGTGCAGTGTGGGAGGTGCAGTTGTTCAAGCACATTATGTCCTGACTTAAGTCAGGAGAATCATTTACAGTGAATATAAAGGAATTATAACTTTTTAGTATTATCATCATGATTTTTACAACAGGGTTGGGGTTGGTTTTATTTGGGGGGGGGGGGGGGGGGGAGGGAGGAAACCAGCTTG
>JAOEGS010004387.1:22072-32958 GCA_025447755.1 Corythornis vintsioides | reverse complement strand
TCACCGACTGCTTGCACTTTACTGACAGGACCACAAACTTGGCTCCTGAACCCTTAAATTTAGGCTACAGGAGAGGTTGTTTGGAAACAATGCCATTTTTGGCATTAGGAAAACTGAGACTCCAGAATAAACATTTTTTCTGGTATTCCTTACTTTCTCCTCTCAGTGGTCAAACCTAAATAACAAAACTAGATCTCTAGTAAACAGCTGCAAAACCAAATTTTATCCACTCCCTGGGATGTAAACTAATTGGAAATGGAAATTACATACTGCAGGAGAAATGGTTAGTTTTACCCACTACCCTTTTAGATGATTATGGCATGTTAGAACTGTAGGAATACAGTCATATTGCCACTTTCAGCTGTGGACTGGTCATTGTAGACACTAAAATATCAATCATAAACTGCTAGTGTAAATGCCAAACTGCAGAGCTGCAGAGAAGTTAGCTCAGAGTAATTTGAATTAAGAAGCTGTTGGCATTGAGCTTTGCATACCATAGTACCTTCCTAAAATATCATCTCATCCCCATAGCTGCTTGCATGAAATCTGAAGGTGTATTCCTCCAACCTACAGACTTTTATGTATCCTACTACCCTTTCTTCTTTAGGTTATTCAGTACCATCTTCTATTGTAATAGCTCAAAAATGTTGACTGCACACAAGATTCTATAAATTGGAAAAAAATGGATAAATATTTATCTAAAAATTACCTTGGAAGTGTACTTGTCTGTAGTAAATTTTATATCCAAACAGTTATGTATTTTCATATGAGGTGTATAGGATCTTCTCAGCAGGATACAAAATCAAGCAGCCACCTTGAAATAACTTTGCTCTCTGAGATGACTATCTAGAACTCTAGCTTTCTCAGTCAAATTTCCTATGGCTGCAAAGTTTCAGACCAGAAAGGCCTCAGACAAGCATTTTGGTCACATCAGACCACACAGAAGTAGGCAGGAAAGGGAAATGGTAGAATGCCAAAACAATTGGGTGCTGCTTCTCTTTCCAGGCTGACACGCTGGAGGGAAGGGATCCATCCAGAGCGACCTCGACAGGCTGGAGAGGTGGGCCCATGCCAACCTCATGAACTTCAACAAGGCCAAGTGCAAGGTCCTCCATGTATGTTGGGGCAATCCCAAGCACCAATATAGGCTGGGCAGTGACTCACTTGAGAGCAGCCCTGAAGAAAAGGACTTGGGGGTACTGGTGAATCAGAAAGTCAACAGTGTGCTCTTGCAGCCCAGAAAGCCAATCATATCCTGGGATACATCAAGAGAAGCATGGCCAGCAGGTCAAGGGAGGTGATTCTCCCCTCTGATGAGTCAACTAGCCCCTGCCCCACCCCCAGAGCACTGGAAAATATATGGACTGGCTAGAACATGTGCAGAGAAGGGCCACAAGGATGATCAGAGGCTGGAGCATCTCTCCTATGAGGACAGACTGAGAGTTGGGGTTGTTCAGTCTGGAGAAGGCTCCGGGGAGACCTTATTGTGGCTTCCAGGATCTTAAGGTGGTAACAAGAAAGCTGGGGAGGGACTTCTTAAGCTATTGGGTAGTGACAGGACTGGAGGGAATGGATTAAAACTAGAGATGGGTTGATTCAGATCAGACATTAGGAAGAATTTCTTCCCCATGAGGGTGGTGAGACCCTGGCACAGGGTACCCAGAGAGGTGGGGGGAAGCCCCATCCTTGGAAGATTTTAAGGCCAGGCTGGATGGGGCTCTGAGCAACCTGCTCTAGTGGGAGGTGTCCCTGCCATGGCAGGGGGGTTGGAACTGGATGAGCTTTAAGGTCATTTTCCAACCCTGATAATTCTATGATTCTATTTTGATTGCACTGATTTATTCCAGTGTGAACATTAATCTTGGTAGGCTTGGTGGAGAGCAAGGAAGCCCAAACTGATAGGCTGTCCCAAACTGCTTAAAGTACATGTCTGTGTTAAAACACCATAGAGTGATTTTTGAGTACGTGGGAGAGAAGTTTTTGATCATTCATCTGGGGGAACTGGCAGAGTTACTTTCTTTAGGGATACTAAATATATATAAAAACACAAGGCTGTGTTATACCAATAATTACCAGTTTCTTCTGCGTTCTGAGAAAATTACAAAGTGTATGTTTATGTCAACTATTACTTGACCTACTGGTCTTAGAAAAATGACAGTAGATGGAGAGAAGATAATCCTGCATGTGAAATCGTTATCTTTGTATATTTACTTTGTAATGTATTTTAAGCACCCAGAAAAGCAGATAAATCATAGGGGCCTCCACATATTCATTTACCAGCAAAATAACCACCATTAAAATAGTGAAATGAGTGATACTCATTTTCTCACTTTTGTGAGAAAAATAAAATTCTAGACAACTGTGAGAAAACAGAAAGGGAAAAAAAGAACCCAAGTGCAATTTACTGTTACCAAGCCCTAACTTCCTTCTAGCTGTGGCTTTAAACAGGGAACCTTTGTCCAGGCAAGATGTGCCCCACAAATAGTCTGGCCATGGAAAAATAAACATAGCCTTCCTAGTCACACTAGTAGGTAAGTAGCCACCTGATTTCACAAAGCAAAGATATTATCTGTTGATAAAACAGACCATACAACTGCATAACCAAGATGACTTAGGTTGAAAAAAATCTGGTTTAATTGTTTTCTAATTAAGCACGTTTATATTTGCTTATTTTGTGCCTTTTTTTTTTTCATTTAAGATTTTAGTATTATAGAGATATGTTGCTGAAAAATACTAAAACCTGATTCATGTTCCCTAGGAAGTGAGGTACATCTTATCTAATTGATAGGATCTAAGCTAAAAGTGTCACTGCTATACTACACAATTAGGTCATAATTTTATACTCAATCTTTTCAATATCAAAGGATAATTAGCACTGGAAGATGATGTAGCTTCCCTTCACATCACCTAATATCTCAGAGATAGGATCTGTATTTTTTTTTTTCATTTAACCTCAGTTATATGTATTTTAAAAAATAAACAAACAAAAATCCCTCACGGCACCATCTAGGATCTTGAAAGAAATTGAGAAAGATCTCTTAATGCAGTTTAATCTCTCTACTTAATATAGTTCAAGAGATCCTATGTACTGCCATAAAGCCTCTCAGCTTCTGTCCAAGTAGCAAATAGAATGACTGATGCAATATAAATTTTCTCATGAGAAACGTGCAACAATATGCTTACAGAGAAAGAGAAACAAAGAAAATCTCTACCTAAACTCTGCTGCACACACAATTCACCTCTGAATATCAGAAGGGCTGAGGATGAAATTATTGGTCATGATGCTAAATGGAAAACACGTGGCTAATATAGTTGGATAAGGGTGATATACACACCCAAACAAAAGATGGATCAAAGACATTTACACTGGAGACAGGATATCAAAGTTCAGAGGGACACAATAATATGTGAGTTCAGGGCCACAGCTCAGGCCGAGGCTCAGGCCGAAGCTAAAAGGCCCAAGCCAAACAACGAAGCTAAAAGCAAAAGCTGGAACTAAAAGCTGGAGCCCAAAAAGCCACTTCATTTTTTTTTTCCAGCAATCTTTTATCTGTTCAGCACAGCAGGCTACATTTTGCTGTCTCCTTCTTTTTCCAACTCCTTATTGGTCAAGTTATAGTTCCTGGTGTCTAACAACATGAGCAGAACAGCTGCATTCTCTCATCACTTGCTTATTATTTTGTTTAACTTCCCCTTATCTCCCAGCTACACACCTTTCTCAGAATCACAGAATGATGTGGCTGGAAGAGACCTTCAAGATCATCAAGTCCAGCCATTAACCCTACACTGCCAACAAGCAGTTGTCTCCTAACAAGCTACTCAGAGTTAGTGTTATCTTCCACTAGGCCTGAGAACTCCCCAGTCCCTCTAAAACTTCCCACAACAGGATTCTTAAAAGTGCTGAATGTCACTGTTGAAAAACTACCATTTTACAGTTTTTGGCATATTCTAGACCTCACAATTCACACACAGCTTAGTACAAATAATCAAGCTCCTATTGGAGAAGTTGATTGAATCACTAGGAATCTTTGCTGAAGGATAGCCATCCAGAAGCTTCAACATATGGACAGAAAGGCTTTCTAATTGTTGCTAAAAGGTGAAGAGGAATAAGATTAAAAAAATATTTAAAAGCTTCTTGAAAAACTTTTTTCTTTAAGTTTATATTCTGAAAAAAAAAGAAAATTATAATACTCATTTTAACTTGCATTTTTATGCTCTTTCCCAATAGTTCACTTAATGTCTTTATATATCCCTGTTGCTAATGTCACAAAAGAAAAAACAAAGTTGGGAAAATTCTCACCAGTTAATCTCTAAAAGTAAAGTTTTGTTTAAAGAGATCTCTTCTGTCCACAATTTAATTCATACTGGTTTAAAGAAAAGAACAGTTGGTATACATTGTTTTGCAAATGTCACTTCATACAAATTCAACATTACTCCATGCTAGTGGGAAAAGCACAGAAACTAACATGATGGTCACTTAAAGTGCATCCTATTATAATACTGCAGTGTTATTTCTAACAGAGGACAAAGAAATCCTTCTCTTCCCCTGCATCAGATATTTGTTGCAGGATGATTCTTCCTGGGCTAAAACCAGCCAAATATCCCAGGCTACATTGATGGTCTCAGTTTAGGTGTTTATCATCATATTCTTGCACAAAAAATAAACAAATAAATAAAAAGCTTTTAAGCATTCTGAAAGAAATTATGAAGATGTGTTCAGCACCACATATATATCTGAATGCCATATGAGCCAGAACAAATCACAAATCTCATCAAGTTTTATATTGGACTCATCTGCATTCTGACCTATGAGGATCTCAATCTGATTTAAAAAAAAAATAATTAGCATTTATTATTATCATATTATAAATTCCTCTTTATAATTGTTTCTGCAGGTGAGCATTGTTAGGATCAGAGTTGCAAGTGAAACTTTACTTCATTGCTGAATTACAAATTCATTAATATCTCAGAAAACAAACACAGCAAGACCTGCCTTTCAGTTCATGTTAGTTGCTTAGGCAGGCAAAAGCATGGACAGCAAAGTTAAAGGCAGGCATATAGGTGTCTTTGGTATTAAAGCCATTGAATGAAACATCCAAGGGAAAAAGAAAAACCCTAAGCAAGGCTAGCTAGGAAAACTACCTGTCACTGGGAATTTCTATTAACAGAACAGGCCCCTGAACTGAACACAATGAAGCTGCAAACATAAATAAGAAGCCTCAGAGCAACTTCAACAATTTTTGGTAACAACATTATAGCAATACTACCTCTTTTTTTTAATTGCTATTTATTTTTCAAGAGCTATTTTATGTGTCTTGCTGACTCACATTGCTGGCTCATTTGTTTACTGAGATAAAGAAGCAGGATGTATGCTCTAAACTGAGCATTGTTCAGGTCTCAGTGACAGAAAGAGCACAGACTAGGGAAAAAGTTTTAATTCATCTCTATAATATCATTTTTTTTACATAATTGTTAATAAAGATAAACCCTACAAAGGGAGAAAATGTCATACCTTATATTGATATTTTTCAGTATGCCATAATAAAGTTACTTTACTGCATTTTTGACAGATAAAATACATGGTTTAAGTTATACTCTGGCAAGTTTAGAATAAAAGTTAATAAAAGAAGCAAAATGAGCAGAATCAAACAAGAGTCTAGAACATACCTACTGTGGACTTAGGTCTACTGAGATAACTAGGAAGTGATAGATATGTAAGTCCAAAGGCTGTCCTTATCTGATACATAGACACACTTACACACTGTGTATGTTACTCAGTTATTTATTCCTCTAGCAATTACTGCTACTTATTCCACAGCCCCTCTTACTTTTTCCTCTGCATCTGCTGGAGTTTTTTCCTGGTTTGATTCACACTTAAGCTAATGACTGTGGCTATAAATGGCCAAGCAGATCCTAAGAAATTAACTCATTTAATAGGATGCCCAGCCCACCACAGCACACACTTGGGTAGGTTTTAACTCACCAAAAAGCTGTTCATCAGATCCTCAGCATGCTGAGTTAGCAAATAATGATGTTACAACAGGTGATGTCACAGAAGTCAACTGTTCTATATTTAGACAATTGAAAGACCTGTCAAGAAGCAGGATTGAAGGACAGTTAAAAGCAGCAAAGGGTAGAAAAATAATAACAACTAAGAAATAATTTGTCTTTCATGATGGTGCTTCAAAAACCATTTTCTTAGAATTTTCTCAGATTCATTCCCTCCAGTGTGTGAAGTTAATTTTTTTTTTTCAAAAGAGTTGACTTTTTAAAATTATAATAATAGAAGGACTTGTTTATAGCAAAAGATTATTAATATTACTCTAATTAATACAATATTTGTTGTTTTAAAGCAAAGGAGGCCACGTTTGCTTCTTTCTTGAGAAATGGCAACATGTCATTTTATTATGTGACGGATGCAAAAAAAAGGTGCAAACAACTAGAAATTTAATTGAGACCAATGATATGTGTCCCTCTGCATTGAGACAAATAACTAAAGTTAATACCTTAAAAAGCTTATATTTGCTTAGCTTGGCCTGTGTAAAGTAGGTACTTCATGTTATCAGTAACAGGAACAAATCACTGCAATTAAGCTGTAGATGTTACATTTTCATAAAACACTTTTTGACCCTTGAACATTCTTTGGTTTAGTCAACCATTTTTATGAGATCTCATCACTCCTGTCAGTTATAAAGCTGGATTTTAATCAAGACAGAAAATTATTACATTTTGGATATTGCCTTTCCTTATTTTCTGATGCTTTCTGGGGTTCATTGTAATATTTATTTATAATTTATAATAGCTAGTAAAGAAATAGCTACCTTCTTGCAAAGATGATCCAGCACATCCAAGATACACTGGATGTGACAGAGATCAAATAATCTCCACATACTCCTATTTTATTCAGATGTCAATGACATTGGGTTTCATAAACATCACTCCTTTGTCTATTGTAGAAATATTCCTATTTAGATCACTACACAGAAGATTAGAAATAGCAATGTCAAAATATTTGATATTTCTAAATAATAGAATAATCAGAATATTTAAAAAAATGGTTTTGAAATTCCCTTTAATTAACGTGGAGCTATTACCTCAGTTTATTTTGTATAAATGGTATTTGTGTTTTGCAGACGAGACTGAAATAAAACAAAATCTTCACAAAGTGAACAGGAAGATCCTTCAAAAGGACCATTTTCCATAGAAGTTGAACTTATGCAGGTCTGTTTCTTGCTGGCATAGCCATATCATTCTAATAATTAGTGTTTATATCACTGTGGATCCCAATTTTAAAATTCTTGCTGACAAATTTACTGAGCTGGCTTTCTTTCATAAACTATTTAGTCCTGTTGACAATCACATTAATATTTTACAAGGGCTTCAAATTCAACATGATTTACAATGTTCAGCCATCAGGCTTGACTGCCTCGGTAGGATTGCCACAGTTTCTGGTGCCTCAGTTTGCTTGCATGTCACCAACAAGGAAAAAAAAACTCACTGAGCTCTGCCTTCTGCTTCCACTTCAGCCTTCCTCTCTCCACCCCGATGTGGACTGTACCTGTCATGAACAAGGCAGTGACTCAAAAGCATCAGGAAACCACATTACAGTAGATCCTTCCAGCTCAGGCTGTCAGACTGAATCATCTAGAACTGGGATGATTTTGAAGAAACTCCAATGGAATGCACATAAAAAAATTCCTGACAATCAGTAAGTGCTGACTTCCCTTTATTCACAGAAAGCTGCTTTAGTTTTCTTTATATGCTTGTGATTTTTCACAGCTTCTCTGTACAAATGTACTGGAATCACTGGCATTAAGATTTCAGCAAGATTTTTGGAGCTAAATTCTGTGGGCAACTGAACACTTAAAATTTCCAGTGACTTCACAAATCCCTGTGTTGTTGATTCAGATTTTATTTGTAATTTCATTTTGATGTTATGGCTTCCTTTTATGCTTTTTAAACATTCCACTACATAGAAGGCAGACTTTTTTTTATACTAGGAGTTTTATTGTTAGGAAAATCCATGCTTTCCTACAGATCTTTACAGATACATTTTGTTTTAATAAGGATTTATTTACTACTCTTTCAGAGTTAAAATATGTTCCTGTTATTAACTGTGCTGCACATAAATACATTAAAAAAAAAATAAAATATATAGGATACAGATAGATATAGACATTCAGGCAAGTGCAGCTTTATTTTAATAACTGCTGGTAATGTTCCCTAGAGAAACTTCTTTTACTACAGTAAAACTTGCATTGCTGCAGGAGCCAGCAGTATTGTTTCCTTACCTGCTAAAGTTACTTAACCAGTTTGTCCAGGATCCAGTATCCTCCTGGCTGAATGTTCTATTGAGAGCAGTTTCCACAGGCAGAAGAGTAAACATTCATATTTTTTTCTAGGTGAAGCAGTAACAGTTCATGGAGCTGCCTTTCACAAACCTTGAAGTAGCTTTCATCTTGCTGGCTTTTGTGATTTTCTCCTTGTTTACCCTGGCTTCTATCTACAGTGACACCCATGGCAACAAAGAAGGTAATACTTTAAAATAAATGTAGTGTTTTACAGGTTCTGCTAATATTTTCATTACAGGTTTTGTTTACATTGCTGGTAGCCACCAGCTTTGGGAATACTGTGTGAGGGCAGAGAGCAGTCAGTTAAGGCATCAATAACAATTCTAAGCCTAGAAATTGCATTAAGGTATGAGAACAAGTCCTTTTAAAGCCAGAGCCACCCACTCAGAGCCAGCTGTGCCACACAGTTGGGAGCAGCACTACAAGTAGCTTCCCAGTGAAAAAGTGTCTGGGTTTTGTAGGGGAGGCTTTTCTCCCAGCAGCAGTTGTGCTTCGTGGGCTGAGGAATTATGAGATGCTTAGGCTGGCAGAACTGAGGATGTTTTTGTAATCAGTGTAAATGTTTGGCTTTATCAGGCTGAGGCCAAGTCTTTGCTCCCTTTTAAAGTGCCATTGCAAGCAGAGGAGGTGTGTTTTTCCTGTTTGAAAGGGTTTGAAATCTGGGAAAAACCAACAACAAAACACCAAAAAAAACCCACAAAAAAAAAAAACCAACACAACAAAAATAGCCCAAATCCCCTGCTAGTTCTACAAAGCAGATTTAACATAACCTTACAGAATCAGTAGAGAATTCCCATGGTACAGACATAGTTCTGTCATATTCACCATCATGGCAGAAAACTCACTGGGGCCACTGCAGTGCAGCAGAGCAGGGAGCTCTGGCCATTCCCACCACCAAAGCTCTCCCCAACCTCCACGGGATCACCCTTGACCAATAAGCTTTCTCATGCTAGGGAAGGAAAAGAGGGAGGGAGTGACTTAAATAATTGCTGAGGCACACAGCAATATAGCTGTTGGTTCCTGCCATATCTGCCAGTAATACCTCCTGCACTGACTTGACTTCTGTCTAAAAGAAAAAATTACTCTATAGGCATGATGCTGAGCAACCCTAAAGGAGGGTTCTGAAGATATGTGTCACCCTATGAAACTTCAGGCTGCCTAAGAATTTGTGAAACAATAGTGATCAGTGTGAAAGGTGTTGCAGCATTTGCTGCTTGCATGCCAATTAGGTTTCTTTCTTGGATTTTACATCATTTCTACACAGAGGAGGAAAGCATCAGGAAACAATGCCCATTTCTGAAGATAAAGTGTAGTTGCCATGAGAACTGACCTCACTCAGCTTGGATGCAAGCAGCTTTTCTTGGGAGAAGCCCATTATAGTGACACAGCAGGAACAGCACCTCCTCACTCCAGCAGGCAACTACATTTTGCACAGGCATGGACATGAAAATGAGGCATTGTTTCACCTGTTTCTAACTGGGATGTGTCTTACAAGGTTAAAACAGAGTAAGATTGATTTTAAACTCATGCCTGCAGGTGTGCAAAGACAGGTTTGGGTGTCTTTCCTTGCCTTCAGCTTTCACCCTTGGCAGTACTGCTGTGAGAACAAATCACACTTACTATGTTAGAGAAGTAACCCCTGAATTCTAGCAAGGTCCTGCTGCAGTAATGGAGCCTTGCAACCATGTTTATTTCTTTTTCCCACAGTATTTTTTATTTAGAGGAACAACTGCAAAGCAGAGAATCTAATCCAAAGCCTGCTGTCTATGATACAGCAGCAAAGGGGGATGAAACCCATCTATCTTTGTTATGCTAACACTGATGGGTGTCATGTTAGAAACATGTGTCTTGACTCAAAGCTAACTGAGACAGATATTTGGGCAAGGAGGTGCTCTTCATAGGACTTTTAGCATGTCCCCTCACACAGGAGCACAGCACTAGGCTGGGCTCTTCTACTACCAATGGAAGTGATAGCCCTTGATTTCCATTTTAGATGTTACCTGAACAGAAAAGGAGGGAGACAAGAGGATTCTTGTTATTCTTCTAGATAACTCCAGGGATGGGGATTCCACCACCTCCCTGGGAAGTATTGCTCAAGCTTTTAAAGGAATTTCTGAGGAAAATTGTTCCATAAAACAGATCTTACCTGACATTACAGCATTGTATTGTGGGGCTGCAGAGCAGAGCATGTAGTGTCAAGTAGCAGTTCCTATGGCAGCTCAAAAGCCAACACTCAGATCTGCCACTTCAAAGGAGGAAAGGGAGTGGGAGACTGGAGTGTGACTAGAAATATCAAATAATGTAGTTAGGAAGTGACAGGTAGTATACTTACTTTCTATTCAAAGACAGATTTTTTTCTCCCCAAGAAAAATGAGGGCTTGTTGTCTAAGATTATCCTAAGTATAAGTGGCTGCCGGTACTCAGATCCTTCTCTGCACAGAGAAAGCTCTTACCTGCGAGGGGGTTTAGACTTGCCGCAGGGGAATTCCCACGTGGCTGCCGGTACTCAGATCCTTCTCTGCACAGAGAAAGCAG
>JAOEGS010004386.1:0-82230 GCA_025447755.1 Corythornis vintsioides | reverse complement strand
CGGGGCGGGCAGAACGGGGCGGAGCGGGGCGGGGCGGGGCGGGGCGGGGAGCGGAGGCGCGAGGAGCGGAGGCGCGGGGACCGGCTGCAAACTCCCGCCGCTGCCGCCGTCGGTACCGCTGACAGCACCCGGGGATCCTCGGCAGAGGCCGAATAGCTCTCTGGTCTGCCGGCTGCGATCCTGCGGTACCGCGTGAGGTTCTGGGGCAACCTCCCCAACTGCTGATGGCCCCTGGGCACCGGACAGTGGCCTCAGGACACCCAACAACTGTGCTGGGACACCTAATAGTCCTGGGACAGCTTGTAATGGTTCTGAGATAGGCAGTAATGGTTCTGGGACGCCCAGTAATGAACGTGGGACACCTAGCTCCCAGGAGAGCAAGAGCTGAACCCTCTCAGCCTCCAGCCCACCAGACAGTAGAGGGGTCTATTTGGATGAGTGCCGGGTTCCCCTCAGACCTTGCATGGGCAGAGGCACAGCCTGGAAAGAGGTGATGGGCAGAGATGAGTGGAAATGAAGAGAGGGTGGAATCATCACGGGTAGAACAATAATCAGTGCTAGCAGGAATCAGTAGCCCAGTCAGTCAAAGAGTAATTAAGTAAGTTTTGCACATGTTTGTGAGTAGTTCCTCTGTTGTGTGTAGGAGTTGGAAAGAGATATGGAGAAGTAGCTGCACAGCGGATGGGGCCCGGTCCACTCCACAGAGCTGCATTTTTAGCTTCATTTACAATTTCAGGATCTCTGGAACTCAAACTTTGTTCAGGGAAAGCCAGAGGGAGAGGAAATTCCTTATTTTACCAACAGACATAGCTGAGCAAATGAAGCCTTGGTTCTGGCAGGGAAGGCAGCAGCACTTTTAGGAACAATAGGCTGTGGAGTGGGAGTTGGGGACAGATCATCTGCCCCTCCTGCCCATTGTCCCCAGCTGCCTTCTTATTCTGGGGCTGACCCCCTGCCCAGCAGGGAACAAGGTATTGCTCAATCTAAGCTTCTGACCCAGCCAGACAATGAACACTTGGTTGCAGGCTGGGGGTGCCCAGTGCTGGCCCCACATCAGCCCCAGGCCAGATGCTGGGGTAAAGGGCTCCCCAGGTGCAGCTGTGTATCCCAGTAATCCTGGGGAGGATTAGCTCCCCTTCCATCCTGGATGCAGAAAGGGCAAATAAAGAGAACAGTACCCACATTCAACAAATGGGAGACAAACATGCTTCTGTTAGACACATACATTCCCAGAATAGGAAGGCAATAGAAATGAAGATAAAGTGAAAAAGAGCAGATTAGCAGAAAAGTGGAAATCTCTCTTTAAAAGGTAAGGCATTAATTTTATTAATGTTCCAAGGCACAGAAGGATCTTGAGAACAGGGGATCCTCAAGAGCTACAGGAGGCTGAGGAGGAAAGCAGGGATTTCCCAAAAGTGTCTGCATGAGCTGCATTAATTTAAGGAACAAGGATACTGGTACTCGTTCTTGTTTTCCAGGATTGCCACTCCTCCACCACCTTTACTAGAATAAATTAAATCCTGAGTCCTATTAATTTTTCTGAGCCCACAGTACTCCAGCAGAACTGCATGGTCAAGTGGTGGCTGCATTTGCTGTTGCCTTTATCCAACTCCTCAAAGGATGCCTTGGGCAAGGAAACCCAAGATGATTTCTTCTTGGTTTATGATTTGTTCAATGCAGGCTGGTCAAAGGTGAGACACATTGTTGCACCTAGCAATCTAACCTTTTGAACATATTTAATTAGCAATGACATTGCTGGAGGAGCCACCCAGAAACTTGCTGCCAGGCCCAGGCCATGGCAGTGGGGACTGTGATGGAAGACTGAAGTCAGGGAATCCCTAGAGCCAGGCTGGGACATGCCTGCACAAATGCCCCAGCCCTGATTCACCTCCCCTCTCCCGCTCAATCAGGGCTCAGCTCAGCACCAGTCAACTCACTTCACTTTCCTCCCTTTCATTGTTGTTTACTCTCCCTTCCCCTCTTCTCCTTTCTCTGGCTCTCTGCTGCACCCCAGAAAAAGGATTAGAAACATCAGCCAAAGCCATTCTCCTTCCCTTCACCTTCTTCCAATAAAATAAAATTAAATCAAATGTGAAGAGAGATTTAAAAGTCTTGGATCATTCCTTAGGACCAGGTTAGGACTTGGGGGTCTGGGAGCACTTCCAAGCAGGGCTGTTGCAGGAAGCATGCAGTTGGCTCATGCCCAGGGAGTGCTGGCTCTTTCCCACTACTTTCCTCTGCCTACCAAGCTCCAGCCTGCACCAGCTACTCCAGCCCTCCCAACCTGGGGTGGATAAGTAAAGTCCCACTTTCTGCAGAGTTTAACACACCCATGGTGCCCGAGACACTCTTTAAGGAGAGCTTGTGTGAGCAGCTTTGCCAGCAGCCTGCAGGGGAAGGGAAGGTCTGTTGATGTGTGGCCATGAGCAGGAATGGAGGGACAGGTCCTGCCGGTGCACCTACACTCAGAAGAAGATGTAGCTGCACCCTTAGAGAATGTCTCCACATAAAAGGCATTCTGCATCACTGGAGGGAGAGCTCTGTTTTGATGGCTTGGGGGTGCCCCAGTGTGAGCGCAGTGCTTGGAGGTTGGGTACAGACACTATTGCACCACGGGCAGTCTGGAGAGGTTGGAGCTGCGTGCTCACAGTGGCACCAGCCCAGTTGCTCAAGTACTGTGTGTGGGAGACCAACCTGGCAGCTATTGTGGCTCTTTCCTGATGAATGCTGGCAAGGCCAGGCTGGGCAAATGTCTGTCAGGCTGGATCCTGCACCCATCTGTCAGCAGCCATGGGAGAAGGAGCACAGGGGCTGCCTCACACCCTGCAAGGAGCAAACCCAACTGGCCAGGAAGCACCCCGAGGTCTCAGACCTTGGACAGACAGTGCCACATGCTCCTGAGGCCCAGCGAGGAGCAGGCAGGGCTGGGGAATGCTGCCTGTCAGGGTTGGCAGCTGATCCCTTTACTGGAGTTGGCCCCAGAGCAGGCAGCCAGGTAACAGCACTGCTGTGGGGCACATAATCCTCACTTTTGGGGTTTGAAACAGTCATTAAAGGACTGCTCCACTCTGACTGCGCATCTCTTACTGTATGCAGAAGATCAACGTGGACTATCTAATCTGGGAGGACAATCTTTGTTCTGCCACTTCAGCGAAGGAGAGATTTTAGCAAGGAGGTCACAGCCCTCCCTAGTGTTTTGCAGTCTTTGTCATGAATCTCTGGAGCTTCTGGCACCTTCAGCCCCAATGGTAGAGACTTCCTAGAATAGACTCTGTCCTGTGATTAGGAAAATGCCTCCATTTATAAAGGCGAGGACAGTCAGCATCACGCCCTGTCAGCCCTCCAGCTGCTCAGCAAAAGTGGTTTGCTTTGGATCTCCCCTGGAGTTTCTGCTGCCGGATGGTTTGTGAGCAAAGTGGGAACCTGAGATGTGTTCCTCAGAGAGAGACAGACACTTGGGGTGTACTGGCTGCTGACCAGTGTTCAGCTTTGCAAAAGCAATGTGCTCCCTCTGGTTTTTACCGAAAATCTCTTTGCAGCATGGGGCTTGTTCCAGCTCCATTTTAAACCGACATAGTGTCATCGCTGGCTTTGAGAAGAAGGACACAGAAGATGCATGCATAGTGGGAAGGTAAATATTTTCTCTGTGTCTACCTGCAGACACAGAATATGGAATAACCACTAACTCAGCATCTCGTTTACTGTGTGCCAGATTACTGATGCAGCAGGTTTTCAGAAAGACACAAAAGGGTGTGTACTTAATTTGTCAATAAGAGCACACCTAAGCGACCCTGGCATTTTCGGCCACCCACGGGCGCTGTTATATTATCTCCGTGTGTTGGCAGTAACCAAAGGCTGATATTTGTTTATTAAGAATGCTGCAAGGTGCTCCTTGCAAGCAGGATTTTTGTAGACCAGTTCTCAGATTATGCCACCCACTACACTTTCTAACAAGGCTATTAGAGCTCTGATCATAATAGCACCCGTACGCGTGCCTAACCATAGGGATTGCTCATTCTACCAGTCAACAGATGTGTCATAGGTCCCAAAAGGAGGCAATATCAACAAAAGTGCTTTTGCAGAGCTCTGTGTTCACCTGAAGGGTGGTTGTCATCAGAAAAATAGACTAAAATATTCAGCTTTTCATGGAATTTTGCAGAGATTCCATTGATTTTGTTGTGTCTGTGTAAGCCCACCTCTGAAGGCTGATGATCTATCCCCGTCAAAGTGGACTTGCACAAAGACTCATAAAATGTCTCTGAGCTCTAAATATCTGTGAAGGGAATAAATCAGGCTGTACTTTCCAGTATTTCCCAAGGAAGGAAAATTCAGCAGACAAGCAATAAAAATATTGTGTAATTTTGTCTAAGCAATTTATCCAGATTTTTAAATACCACTTTAAAAGGTCCTTCTCAGAAATCTATGATGATGGCTGGACTAAAATGCTGCCAAACAGCCCAAACTGAGAGAAAGTAAACAGGCCACTTTCATCAGGAGATCAAGATGGTGATTCCAGGAAATTCTCCACTGGGGCCAACCTTGTTTGTGGATGGTGTGGAAGAATACTGCTTTTCCCTGGTCTGCAAGAGACTGCAAGGATGTCGGGCAACACCAGAAGAAGGGGCAGTGCAGGCAGAGGTGAAACCCTGCCTAACTCGTGCCAGGTGGCAGGCAGGGAAAAGAAATATCTGGACTATTCAGACACACATCTGGGTTTCAAAACTAAACAGCAGAGTCAAGAAAGTCAGATGAAATTCTGCCTCTATTGAAGCCACCTGTAAAAAATCTTCAGGAGTTCACACCATATAGAAACATGACTGCCTTCCAGAAATATGGGGACAAGGACAACCAGGAACAAAAGAACATTTCAGAAGAAATAGCTTTCTATTAACTCATAATTACATAATGCAAAATTAACTTGCAAAGGCCAACAGCTTAATTGGATTCCCAAGTGGGGAAGACAGTTGTGTGGTAAGAACCTTCCACAGCAACATTAAATATGGTGTTTCGGATGCAGAATATAAATTCTTCTGCTGTGCAGCAAAAGAAAATGCCCATTACCTTCAATAGCTACAACCAAGGGGATTTTAACCATTTCCAGTCAATCGCTGACCAGTGCCAAACTACCCAGGTCATCCTATGGAACAGATCCATTCTGGATGCCTCCTTACAATTCCAGCCACAAAGCAGAATCCTAATTTATTCTGTGAATATCTTTGGATATTTTACTGGAGTAAAGTATAAAGGCTTCTAGCCATCTTAACCTTCTTCTGAGTTTGGATTTTGATTAACCAGAATAAATATTTAATTAAAAAGGCAAAGAGCTGAACATCCTGACCACCCAGGCATTGCCTCTGTAGTCATTGCCCTTTGATGTATAAGGAAAGGGCTTGTAGGACTTTATTACAACCTGTTCAGCCTTTCATTTTTCTTAAAATCAAGGTCAGGTTCTGTATTGGGGTTTGTTGCTCAGAAGCAGAGAGGTGAATGATGATTCCTGCTTATCTCGGTCTGATGAGGTGAGGCTTGCTTTGCCCAGCCAATGGGAGACTGGACATTTGTGAGAGAGGTGTCCCTTTTGGCCATGCTCTCTTTCCCCTCCCCAAAACCTGCTATTCAACAGAGCACTCAAATACCTGCTTAAAAGTCACCAACAGGACTTAGGCATGTGCTGAATGAAAGCTTAAGAAATAGCTCAGCCCATGAGAGCAATCTGATAGAACCATCAACGTCACCCTTTCAGGTTCCCTCTCCTCTTGGCTTAACTGCCACCTGCTTCTGGCACTGACACTATTTGTGCCTTATGCTTTTATTTTTCCCTGAAGTAGCAATTGCATCTTTACTACATTTTATTCTGTGGAAATCCTAATGATTTGCTTTCATGCCTGATTTTGTTCCTGTTTGCAGTGGGATTCCTGCTGTCGCTCTATAAATATCTGACTTTGAAGTCTGCAGAAGCAAGCACGACTGAGAGCAGAAAAGGTGAAGTCAAGCTAAAGAGACCTTTACCAGCTCTAAAAACAGCTGCTACTTTTGCTGCTGCAACTGATTTATCCCTCATCTGGAGAACAACAGTTCAGAGCCCAGAATCATTGCCTTCAATGATTTATTTGACTGCTGGAGTTTGGCAACGTGATATATAATGTTTTTTGCATGAAAGTGTCACTCTGAGGGAGCTTTAATTGCTTTCAACATGGATGGTGACGAGAACATTTTGGAAAAGCTATTTGCATACATTTTCTTGAATGCCAAATGTGTAACTTCCTCCATGCTCAGGCAGTCTGAAGTTGATTCCCTGCATTACTCAGCTTTGCTGAGCATTCTGAAAAATTAACATCCAGATATTCCCCAGCATAGAGCAGAAAGTAAAACTTGGGGACAGTTGGTTTGAATAGAGGAATATTTGTAACAGCTGAAACGGCAGGACCCTGAATATGGGGTTGCAAACTATAAACATAGACCTTCCCACGCCCCAGCATTCAGTGCTCTACAGCCAACACTGCTTGCAGAAGCCCATGACGAAGCCAGGACAGAGGCTTGGTCCTGCCTGTTTCCAGGATATTGGCTTGACTTTCTGAGCAAAAGAAAGGCCATGGGCGATTTTGGCAGCACAGGGCTGGTGTCAAAGAGCTGAGCTGCCACCAAGGGCAGGACACACAGCAGAGAAACGCAGCACCTGCAGCACTGCTCACACACCCTCTTTGCAGGACTGATTCTGGGGAGCACTCACTGGAATCATCCCTCTGATGAACTTCATGCAAGGCCGGGAGGTGCTACACACAAATCCCTTGTCCTTCTCCTCAGAATTCAAGGGCAAAGTATCACTCAAGTGGCCTCAGCAGTTTACACAGCATCAGTCACAACAGCTTGGTCTAAACAGATCTTTACTCCACCACATATCTCTCTCTACAAGGTAGTTCGTTTTTGTAATTACTTAATGTTTTGAAGCATCAGCTGTTGACATAAGCAGGACCCTGTTTATCCAAGTGAAATAGGTATTGATTTAATGCCCTCAGTACAAGGGATCCTAAAGCACCTGGAAGCAACTTATTTTGGAACTACAGCTATCAATCACACAGCTGAGCTTGGTGCCTGCCTGCATTTCCCCAGATACATGCTCTTTTTCAGCCCAGACATTGTACCTGGAGAGAAGAGTTATTTACAGCAGTCTGGGATCTGCAGGCTGGTTGGCAGCACTGTATGGCAGCCCCAGCTGTGCTGCCACACACAGCAAAAATCAGGAAGAACTACAGCATTTTTCTCTGCATCACACAGTGAATGTGCCACAAGACAAACACCTGGAAGCATCAGGTTTGTTGTGAAGGTGCTGTGCATTTGCATATGTGTGTGTGATGGATCAGCACCTTTTGAGCATGGTGGGTTTGCTGAGTTTGTACAAACTATCTGCCCAGGAAAGCCACAAAGAAAGGCACCAGCCTTGCTCCCCTCCACAGGACAGCAGCAGTCCTGTTTGCCACAGGGAAAGACAACAGTGGTGTCAGCACAGACACGAAAAGAAAGAAGCAGAGCATTTATCAATGGACACCATGTTTCTGGTGTGACAGGGCTGTTTGTGCCAACATGGATAGTGCAACATGGCATCATCGGCGTGGTCAGCCAAATTTATGTTTGGTTTGATTTTGCACATGTGTGTATCTGGAACAGCCCTGGAACAAGGGCTGTTATTATCTATGAAGAGTCAAAGTCTGCTCTGATATTTCTTCTGGGGAGCTCAAGATATGAGCCCAAACACATGCCAGGGTTTGCAGCTGACTGTGCTGAATGACCCTGGAAGGCAGGGCAGGGCAGGGAAGGCAGAGCACTACCAGCTAGTTAAGAAACAGTGGAAACTGGAGCAAAGCAGAATACAAACATCTAAAATGGAATTTAATCCAGACACCAAGGGCTCCTATTTGCTTCTTCAGAACAACCTCAGTGAGTACATGGTGTAACTGCAGCCAGAAAAATTCCAATTAAAAGTCAGGCTGAATATTCTAAGAGCAAAATTGGAAGTGATGGTTTCTTTATTTCTTGCTGTCACCCAGTTAAAGCAGTAGAATTGTGCAGAATTTATATCAGCCACACATCCCACCTTCCCAAAACACAAGCTGTGGGGTTCATTACAGGGTTTTACAGGTGATACTATGTGGCCCGTGATAGAGGTAGCCAGATGCAATGACCTAATGGGTCTGCTGGCCCTAGCTGTGTCCACAGACAATCATCACCTCATGATTCACAAGGAAGCAAGGTGCTCCCTGCACCACCAGCATGACAGCTGGTTTCAGCCAGGTTCACAGAGTTTCTCATCTTATGCAACCTCCATTAGTTATTCACAACAGCTGACTGCGACTAGCAGGCGAGTTTGCTAAGAACGGTGCCTAGTTACAACAACAAACCCGGCTTGGCTTTACCATGAGCAGATTTTTCTCAGATAAACCAAGAAAAAAAGATCTTTACAGTCTGCAGTTCATAGTACACAACCTGGATTTAAACTGTTTAGATTGTAAGGGTATTTTAAACAAAACAAACAGCTTTTTGTTAACATTTTCACTAGCGCTGCAGATTTCTAGGTTTAGAATAGCACTGATGACTTTGAGCCTGTACCGCTTCACTGGGATGGAGTGATGAGATGTCACACATCCCAAGCAAAACTCTGAGATCAAGCAACCAGTTTTCTGTCAGTGTTCCCAAAATTAATTGAAGTACCAGCCAAAGGCCTGACCCCTTGGGCTTTCTCTGGACTGTTGAAGCAGGGAAAGCTGCTGAGACACTTCTTATGGCTCCAGGGAGAGACATGGGCAGCAGCACTATGGTGATGGGCAAGGTGTCCACTTCAACTCATGTGCCACGGCAGGATGGATGAGGAGGGATGGATCTTTTGGACAAATCATTGCAGGGGTGAAAGGAGGCTGCCAGAGCTGACCTCTTCTTGGAAAGAGAGAAGGATCCAAGGAGAATGGCCTTGCCAAGGAAAGAAATACTTCCTTTGACTTCGGCTCTTGGTTTTTTTTTTTCACCAGGCTCTTCTCCTTCACCACCTTCTCCTCCTCCTGCTGGACTGGGTCTGGCTGGGGTGGAGCTGAGTTTCTTCAGAGGCGCCAGTCTGGAGCTGTGTTTTGGATTTGTGACTAAACCAGTGTTGATAACACCCCAGTGTTTTACCTGCTGCTGAGCAGGGCTGGCACAGCATCAAGGCTTTTCTTTTTCCCACTCTGCCCCCACAGGGAGGAGGCAGGGGGGATGAGAATCTGGGGAAGACACACAGCTGGCACAGCTGATCCCCAGTGACCAGAGGGATATTCCATGTCCTAGGATGCCCCTCTCTGTGATACAGGCCTGTGTGTTGTGTGTCAAAAGTGGAGTAGGTGTGAACAGGAGCTGTGTTTTATCAACAAAGCAATTGCTGTCCTGATGAGGGATTACAGAGATAATAGAGGAAACAGAACATTCTTCTAGGGAGACACTTGAGAGACATGATCATAAAAATCACCACCAGCTGCCTCTGATGGAAAGGAAACATGAGAGAAAGTGTGGACTGCTAGTCAGAGCAGGGTCAGCACATTCAGACTATTGCTTTTCTTTCTGCTATCCCTTTGCTGGACACTGAATCGGATAATTGCACCACCTCGGCTGCGAAACTTCTCTCTCCCAGCAGAGGCACCATGGGAAGGGTAACAGGGCTAACCAAAAAATCTAGATCCTACCACCTGGATTCCTAGTGGTCTGCTAAACAGCACTGGGCAAAGATCTCCATCGTTCTGGCTGCATCGGGGCTACTGAGCAGAAGTGGGCTGAGGAGATCCGGCTGGTGGGAAATCTGTGTGCAAACCGTCATTAACGCACACTGCGGAGTGCCCAGCCCAGATGTCTCCCTGTGTGCCACCTGCCTTTGCCATTCCATCCCGTTACTGGCAAAGGGCAGAGGAGACTGACATGCTTCTTGGAAGGGCCCTGCATTGCCTCCTGGCAGGTTTTGTAGGCAGCCCAAAAGCAGACTGCTCATGGGAGCGTGAGGCGACAAGCGCTGGGAGTGCCTGGCAGCTCCGGGCTACTGCTGTGAGCAAGAAATGCAGTTGTTTGTACAGTTGTTCTCTTTTCTCGTTGCCATTTGTTTGTAGACATGTCACAGCAGATGCTTTTCACCAGTACAATGGATATTTGGACTCATTGGGGGCTGTGTGGAGCAGTAACTGTGCAATCCAGCTAACAAAACTCTATCAGAGTTGTCACAAAGATTTGTTAATTCCCACTGACAGAAGGACTTTCAGGATAGTCTGTAATAAGGAAGGAGGAAGAACTTTTAATTTATACACCAGCAAGAATGTAATCCAGAGAATACCTAAACATTGTTCTCAACAAAAAGGTATTCAGCATTAAAAACAACCCCTTGCAGAGGGGCAGGCACTGAAGGACTGCTGTGGGAGGGAGAAAAGCAGGGGACAGGGAAGGCAAAGCTTCCTGCAGCTGGTATTTGAGTTTCACCTCCTGGTTGATGAATGGCTTCTGTCTGGAAAGCAGCTGCTGCCTGGCCACCAAGGGCAAAGGTCGACACAACACTCATGGTTCCCCCCAGTGCATGGACTCATGTCCAAGGAAGCTGGTGGCAGCCAGGTCCAGAATAGAAAAGGAGGTGGTTCTGTTCACAGCCTGATGCAAATGGGGGACTGGCTGCCAGAGGAACCTGCAGATACTGTTAAGTTTCCATGATTCCAATATACTGAAGATTAGCTGGAGAGGCCATTGGGAGAAGGACTGCATCCGCTTGCCCTTTGTCTCTTGAGATATCTGCTTTATGGCCTCTGCTGGCATTTTGTAGGAGAAAGGGAGGGTGTTGGGTTTTTTTCAGTTCTAATTCTAGCCTCACCATAACTGATATTTCCATTCTTGGTTATTTGGTTCATTTTCCCTTAATTTACAAATGATGGTTTTTACTGCTGGCATCTTCTTTCCCCCTAACCTCCTCTAAACACAAATACACCCACAAAGGTCCATCAAAGTCTAGGATAGACCCAATATATGTACTGAGCACCATATATTTGGTTGCATATGCACCAGATATATAGTTGCACTCCAGAAATCACACCTGTAACAGGGTGCAGAAGGCTTGAACTTGCAATGCTTGTTTAAAATCAAGCATCAAACAGCCCTTTAAAGAAGAAACTAGATTGTCTTCAGCAAGAAATGGAAAGGGCAGTACTTCATCATTACCGCATTCTCTTGCCTCATTTTCTGAGTGTGCATTTGAAGGTCACTGCTCTAAAAAAGACCCAGAGCCTGTAGGACCTGCTGGCCTCACAGGGTCAGACTGCATCACTATGCCTAGCAGAAGACACAACCATGGAGCTGCACCATGCTGGGCTCCAGCCCATGGTGCAGTCAGCCCATGTGGCTGGTTGCCTGTGATGTCAGATAAGGCCAGATAAGTAAGTGAGAGCTGTCTGCTCTGGTAAAAAAAAAAAAACAAAAAACAACAAAAAACCAGAAACCTGTTTACTAGGAGATTAGAGTGAAAAAGTGGGAGATTTCCCCAGTCTCTGTTTGTCTTGAGATAAATTGCTGGTCAGAGTGAGGTGGTTGGGGATCCTGGGAGATGTGCTTCACAGCTCACCCATTGACTTGCTTTCCACTTCAGGGACGTTTCTCCAGTCTCTCTGTGCCTCAGATTAGGCATTTGTGATGTAGCAACTGCCTCTTGCCAAAGCTTGTCACTAAGCATAACCTATTCACGCTGGGAGAGTCACATCTTGGGACAGAAGGCCCATCATACCCTGCTGTGAGAGCAGGCTCAGATGACTCACAGCACACAAGCACAGCACCAGCCCTGAAATGCACAAAATGCCTGAGTTCTTAGTCCAAAAAGATACACTGTTTAAAAGCAAACACGGGGGAGCACAATTCCTCCATGTCCTGTCTTTGGGACAGCAACTACTGGCTCCACTGGACAGACTCCAACCATTGACCCAGAGTGTGTTGGGAAGCCAGTGAGCTGTGTGGATGGGGTTTGTCCTCTGTGGCTGCCTACACAGCAGAGCAGTTGCTGGTGCATGGCACAGCCAAGGCAGTGTGAACAAACATACAGTGCCAAAAATGAGGAAATGGGGGTCAGGAGGGCCGCACTTCCCTGCAGGGCAAACAGGGCTGGAGAAGTCAGCCATTGCTTCTGAACAAGATACTCCTTACCCCATCTGCATGTCCAAGGCAAGGAAGGAGTTCAGTGTTCATGGTCTGTATATTGAGCCAGTTGACTAGCAGTGCCAGCAGGTGACAGGACAGTGTTCTCGGTAACATCTCCTCCCAGTGCCCTTTGGGTCCCTGTTTCCAAGGGCTGGTCCTATTTGTTTGCATTTCAGACGGATCACAGCCTTTGGTGACTGGCTGCAGCAGCACACATTGCTGGGCACTGACTGCAGCCATGTGAGGTGATTCCCTCTGTCAACTGCTTCCTGATGGATAAATGCCAGGTTTAGAGTCTCAGAAACAGACAAAATGGGAAGTGAAAAGCAAATAACCCAAGCATCCAACAGTTTCAAACAACAAACACCAAATAACAGGAGATACATTATCTGCTGTAAACCAGTGCCTGCAATTTACCCCTCTCTCACAGCCCTGTGTGTATATGTGCTCACAGGCATGTGCCTACTGCACATACCTAGAGAACAAGTGAACAAGATACTATTTATTCTAAGAAACATTAAGAAAATATAAAAATAAATCTATATAGCAAAGGGTTTAAAACAATTTTCAGCATTTCTTCAGTTGGTCTAAGAGAATCCTTCCCATCTGCCCTAAAGCAATAAAGCAAGCAAATGACATGGCTACCTTCTTAGTGTCATACTCAACCTTCACCTGTATAACAAATAAATGTTCTGGGTTTGATAACAAAGATAATTTATCTTTCCTTTTAAAGTACAATCAGTTCAGTTCTCTCTTTCTCGGTCTCATACTGGAGTGCAGGAAAATAAAGAGAAGGGAGTATGAGGGGATGATCTTTTTGCACAGAGGTTGGTTTTAGGCCAGTGCAGCTCCCCAGCATTCACATCCCAGCCTGCCAACAGCTTCAGGAGCTGATCCTGGGGGATGATGAAGCCCTCAAAAGGCAGTTATTTTATACATATAAGTGCCCTGTTGTCACTTTGATGCCGTGGTCGTTGACATTTCCTCACACAGCCTACAGATACTGACATTTTAAGGCCAGTGCTGGTTTTGGTATTTTTGATATTGCTGACTTTGCCTAATGTCTTTGAAATCCCCAGTTCATCTTGTTTGGCCCATACTGTATTCCGTGCCCGAATAAGAATATGGCTTCAGTTGAGTTTAGAGATGAACTCCTCTCCACACCCTGGGAAATATTTTATTTTTACTATCAAGACAAGCTATGAAGGTGACTGCAATATTTAAATACTTGTAGGATAGTTCTACTGTAAATCTAGGTGAAACACTTTCACCTTCTCTACATCTGGTAGCCTCTTCCCTCTATAAAGCCAGTGCTGCAGGAGGAAGTTCAGTCCTCACTATTTCAGAAGGACTTGAATAAAGGACAACTGTTGAACCCGCCTGAGATCAGTGTTTACAGATAATCTAAAAACTAACCCAAGATCCCTCCAAGGCAAATGACCGTCACACCTGCTAAACCCACACCCTAGAGTGAATCTGGCATGTCCTTGCTTTTTAGAGCCCACAACCTCCACCTGGAAGACAGAACAAAGTCCTTTGCCTGCAAATTGGCACCTTCCCCAGTGCTTCCAGCATGAGGTTACAACTGGCCACTTACTCATCTGTGCCTGCCCTCAGTGTTCCACATAGCTAGCTATTTAGGCTGCTCTGTATAATTTAAGAATTTAAACTAAACACTGTGTTACCTACAGCCACATCATCTTAGATGAGCTTAAACAAGTGTGAAATTCCTGGGATCTATTAAAAGCAACATTCAGCGGGCTTATTAATCAACAGATGCTCAGTAGCTGTGCATCAGAAAGCCACAAGTGAGAGGCAGGCTGAAAGGCCTCCTGCCAAAACGATTGCGTTGTCACAACCAAGTCCTTGGAAAACCATCTGCACAGCGACGCTAGACCGGTGTTTGGTTCTGTAGTTATCTCAGTGGCATTAAGTCTGACTTAACCCTTCCCAGAGGCAACAACAGGTCAAACAAGCAGTGGAATTTCCTGCTGATGAGTCAGAGATGAGACATGAAAATCACCATCTCTTCATCCAGAACATTTCAGACATCATAATTTGATATCACCTGTGGTTACTTCACCCATAGTGTGCTGCTCCGAGGGGTGATACTTCATTTCAGGGGAAATACGACCAACTGCACCCCTGGTCTTGAGGCTTCCTGACACACAGTCACTTGACTCAGATTCACAGATTCACAGATATTAGGGGTTGGAAGGGACCTAGAAGATCAGCTAGTCCAACCCCCCTGCCAGAGCAGGATCACCTAGACCAAGTCACCCAGGAACAGATCCAGGTGGGTCTTAAGTGTCTCCAGAGATGGAGACTCAGCAGCCCTCAAACCCTTCAGCCACACTGAATCTCCCCCGTCCTGCCAGAGGTTCCTGGGATCCTTGTCCTCCTTCTACCTGTTTTTTTGATTTTGTTGGTTTTTTGTTTGTTTGGGTTTTTTGGGGGGGAGGGGGGAATGGGTTTTTTTTGGTTGTTTGGTTTTTTTTGCTCTCCACCTTCCACAGCACACACACACATCCTGGCTTTTGTGAGGTTCAGTCCTGGGTTTTTGTTTCTCTAGGTTCTCAGACCTCTAATTTCCTGGCACAATCCTCCTTCCTTCCACATCTCTTCCTGAACCCTTCCCATGGCCTCCAAAACTAATCTGGTGTTCCCCTTTGGCCAGGGCCAGCAGGCTCAGGGAGGAGAAGGTCAGCTCACATCCTGAAGAGTTACATCTGAAGTCATCCCTTTTCTACATCAGCCTCTCATGATTAAAAGCACATGACAGCTACAAGGCCAGTAAAGCAAAACAAGTGTGGAGTTTCCTGATCATGCCATTTGAAAGATTTAAGGAGCAAAAACAACTGAAAAAAATGAGGCCAAGGCCAAAACCAAACCCAAAAAACTCCAAAACAAAAGCAAAGCAGTTAAATTTTCTGGCCCTCATTCTTAGGCCAGATACTCTGCTCTTCATGCCAAGCAAAACTCAAGTGACTAAGAAAGACAGTTTTAAGACTTTCTTTACTCTGTACCAGCCTGGTACAGAACTGAACATAACACTGAGAAAACTGGAACAGCCCATAGCTTCAGGTGAAGACCACATGAGACTCACTGTGCCCTGTCCCTGCCCGACACTGCTGTATGGCTCCGCATCCTCCACTGCCTGCTGATCTGCTCTTTAGAAACTTGGCAGTTGCAGGTGGATGCAGCTGCTCCTTTTAACCCAGATCACACAGGCACAGATGTAAAATACGGAGGAAAGGGGCAACACAAGACTTGTCAGAGCTGCACAACAAAAGAGGCACTTATATTAAGTGCAACAAGGGGGCTCCCAGCTGCACAACTGGGAAAAGTGCTTCATGCTGAATGGAGCAGCACAGGGAAGGGCCTCACAGAGCAGCTGGGGACTCTCCATCCTTACAGATTTTCAGGATTTCTCTCAACGAGGCCATGAGAAACCTCCTTTAACTTTGAAGTAGGCCATGCTTTGAGCAGGAGGTTGGACTGGAGCTCTCCAGAGGTGCTTTACAATGATTTTTTTTTCTCTTATTTCTAGGTGGACAGGGTAAGGACCAGGCGAGAAGGTCTGGGCTGCACAGCAGGGGAGTTTTGTCCTGTCTGTGACCCAGAGCACAAGCCATACTGCATGGAGGCGAGATGAACGTGTCCCCCACTGTCCTCTGCCACGTTCCCAGCAGCTCTCACACAATCCCTTTCCATTTAACTTCCTGTGTTTTCACTGGGCATCCCAGAAACGCAAAAGAAAAATGCTAAGAAATATTATGAGTTAAAATCATGCAAATTTGAAGAAAAATTCATTTTGGAGATGTTCTCAAGGTGAACACTGACAACTCACCTTTTAGCAAAAAGCTATTTCCAGCCATGAAGTGCCTGTACTAGTGTCTATTCATACCAAAGTGACCCTCCATATGCCTCCAGTGCTTGACATGGCACGCAGGGAACACTTCAAAATACTGAAATTGGACGGGAACTGGCAAACTGAATTTTCATTTTTTTGCACAAAAAAGGGGAAGACTTCATTCACAAGGATATTTCCTGTGTTTCATCAGCTTAAGTGTAACACATTTTGGATCAAGCTTCATTATTTATGGATGAAGTATTGTTCATAATCTCCACTCCAGAGCACCGTGCAAACTGAGATCAAAGAGCAGAGCTTCTGATGTGTTGGAGCCCTGCAGTCCCCAGCTTCCAAATGGAGTAAGATGTGCACATCACCTCCAGAAATTTGCTCACACTGCCTTGCAAAGTTGTGCCATCCTCATTTTTCACCAGCACTCGTGAGCTTTAGGTGTGCCACGTGACATGTACCCAAAGAGAAGCCGTGTGCTCCAAACTGTCTCAAACACTGCTGGGATGCAGAAAATGAGTTAAAGCAGATAGGAATTAGCAAACCGCAGATGGGCACAAATTAGCAACTGTGGAAAAAAAAAAATAACTGTAGTAAGACTATCTAAGTAGGTCACTACAGAAACCACATCAGAACATGAGAGCAAAGAAGGAAGTGTGGTGAGTTCAGCCTTGTTACAGGAAACCAAAAGTTCTTCAGCTCTGCCCCGCCTGTGTGAAACAGCTGCTGCTGAGATCTCACTGCTTTTAAGAACGTATGTTTTTTCCCTTCCCAGTTGAGTCACTTTCACTTTTTTCATGAGTGCTAGTGTCTGTGCCATAAATATACAATTCTTTTTTATTAAAGTGCATAGCTGGTATTTTGAAGGGTTTCTGAAAGCACCTGAGGTATACTAACCAGAACATCTGTTGGTACAACCCCTCTTTTTTGTCCTGAGGAAGTCAGACCAGAAAGGACTTAAATGCTTGTGAAGCTGTTCTACTATTTGCAGCCTGTCACCCCAGCACCTCAGACTTCCACAGGCCGGGGGGTGTGTGTGTCCACGGCTGGCTCTGGGAGAGGAGAGGTGCTAATTACCCCTCTTTTCCTTCTAAGAACTGATGCGCAGGAGACTTTAGAGACCTGAGTCACAGCTGCGGTCTGCGCCTGGGGAGGGTATTTTAAATTTCCACCAAGTGAGGCTGACACCTCGATGGTATTCTAACTCAAGAGCATTTTCACACCGTTTTTGAGACAGTGGCTTCGTGATTCAGCTTGGTGGTGACTAGCTAATGGCTAATGCTGCTGTAGGGCGAGGCCCGCTGGCTGTGGCGAAGGGCTGACCATGGCTCAGCCGTGCACGGCCCGGGACTGCTACGACGGCAGGAGGGGCTCTGGGAACCGCCCGCTGAACTGCTCATTCCGTCAGGGTCCGTTTCCAGCACCACGGGACATTTGGGCACGATGTTCATCACACTTTTACGGCATTGCCACTCGGGCTTCCAGTTCACCTCTGAAGCAGTAACCCCGCGCTGTCACGACCTCCGTCTCCATTTACGCACAAAGGTTTACTCGGGAGTTTGGGTGACGGCAGGTGAGGGAGGAGCCGGCAGGCAGCGCCAGCTGAGGGACAAGGAGCGGCTGGGTGATGGCAGCTGAGGGGGACGGGGCAGCCAGGTGACCGCGACCGAGCCCCCGGCGACTGCAGCCGGGGCTCGGCGCTGGGCAAGGGCGGCTGCCGCGGAAGGAGCCACCAGGCAGTGGCGGCCGAAGGACAAGCGCGAAGGCGCGAGGGCCAAGCGGCAGTGGCGGGGTCCCCGCGCGCAGGGTGACATCACGGTGCAGCACGGACCCGTGACGTCACGGCGTTGCCGCGCAACGGCGCGCTAGCCGCCGACCCCCCCCTTCACGTGACGCACCCCACGCGCCCGGCTGAAGTGCGCGCACGCGCGCTTACGCTGCCCCGTCGGCGCCTCTCCCCGGTTCTACCATAGAGAAGGCGGACGCGCGCGCTAGAGTGTCGCCTTGGAGCCCGGAAGCGGCGGTGCGCGCGGGGTGGCCCTGCAGGAGCGCGGCAGGAGGCTAGACTGACGGCCGGCGAGATGGCGGAGTGAGTGCGGCGGCGGCGGCGGGTGGCGAGCGGCAGGCGGGGTCGGCTCGCGCCCCCTGACCCTGCTGCCGAGATAAGCCTGGGCGCCGGGGCGGAGCCTCGCTGCCGTGTACCCGACGGCGGTGCCTTTCTCCTCAGCGGAGGGTTAGGGCGGCAGAGTCTCGGCTCCGTGGTACCCGCCCCTGCGCTCAGCACGGCTCGTGGGACCGCCCGACGGGCTGCGCCTGTCCCCGGGCTCAGGGCTGCAGCGCGGGCATCCCGCTCACGGGCAGGGAAGCCCGGCTGGTGAGCGGCCCGGCGCGACGTTGGGGGGTGACGGGAGGCGGCAGTGCATCCTCGCTGTCCGTGCGGGAGCCGCCGCGCTGAAAGCCGGTCCGGTACCCCCGGCAGGCCGGGCTGCGCTCTCTGCGTCAGGCTTCCGGCTGCAGTGCAGAGCATTGGGCGTCTGCAGTGCGTGAAGGGACTCGGCAGTCATCATCTCCGTGAATCTGAAGTTCCAGAATTTGGCTGTGATCAGAAACCACTTTAAAAAAACCAGCGTTCATCACTCGTACAAATTCAGTATGATCTGGTGGCTGCTTCACGTGTGCATGTCTTTAGTAGGCTGACTTTACCATTCTGCTCCCATCCAGTATAATCACATATGATATTATCCTGACAGGTTTGCAAATGTCACCCATGAAGTCATCAATGTCACCCTGCACACTACGCTGGCTGCCACCACCAAACTCGTGGTACCGACACCTGCTAAACCTATCCTCCCAGTTCAGACTGGAGTCCAAGCACAGCAAGAGGAGCAATCTAGTGGCATGACAATTTTTTTTAGTCTTCTTGTTTTAGGTGAATAATGAAATGAAAGTCTTTTAATCTCTGTTAATCCTACTCTCTCTCTGACATAGGCCAATTTTCAAAATCATAGCATTCCTCAAATATTTTGTCACATAAGCTGATCTATTTTTCTGGTTCTCTTTACTTTCTTACTTTCCTACAAGAGTGTGATATCAGCGTGCACATTGCCCTAATTATAGTAACACTGTTGTACAGAAATGTTTTTGAATGGCAGATGCACACCCGATTTTTCTGTAAGTCTGGGCTGTTATCTTTCTTTAGTAGAACTCTCTCATGATCTGCTTAGAGCACTGCTGTAGTCAAAATTGTAACTATGAACCTTTCATGAAGGGTTAAGAGTTTTTCTGTTTTCCTCTGTGAGTTTGTAGGCTTGGTTCCTCCAAAGCAAATTATGCTGAGAGACTTTTCTGTGACAGATGGGTCACGTGGGCTTCTTGGTGCTTAGTCTTTCCAGTAGCAGACGGAGAAAATAATAGGTATGGAGTTGACAGCAGTGCAGAAAATTCTACAGATCATTTGGGTTTAAAACAAATAACATTTTGTCCTCTATAATAAACTATTATTGAGTGCAGCAAAAAGTAGAAGGCTTCTGCTTATTTCTCAGATATCTTTGTCTTCAAGAGGTTTATTGTTTACCCAGAGATCAGTGGCATCTTAGAATTTGAACAGAAACGAAAGACGAAAGCAAAATGCAGTAGATCAGAAGACTTCTAAGATTAAAATAAAATTTCTGAATATGTGTGTCTCCTGGATTTTAAAAAGGTCATTTATGGTAAAATTGTATTCCTAGGGTTTAAGAACAGAGCTATGACTTTTTTTACTTTTTTGGCCGTGTTCCAGCCCATTTATGTCAGTCTGATAATGGATCTTAAAAGCATCACCCTCAGGACAGTGGAGTTCCCTGAACAAAGTAAAGCCAGTATAAAAGCTTATTGTTCATAGTTATTCTCATTCATAATCTCTGATTTAAGAGCATAGGAAGAGTGAAAATGAATGTGTATACCACACTGAAATCTGGATGCTGTGAGTTGTAAAATGGCCTTTAAAGTGTTCTCAACTGGAATGGAGCCAGAAGCAGATCTGAGCTGAGCTGTGTGGTGTCAAAGCCAAGCCCCAGTTTTAAAGTGCCTGAAGTAGTGAGAGTTAAGTCTTCGACCCCAGATTTCTATGCCTTGTTTATCTGCTCAAATACCACTTCACCTTGAAAGCCCTACCTCTGTTCTGCCATGTTCATTCCCTCCTCTCATGGTACATGCTTTTACTGTGCCCTTCCTTAAGGGGACACTTAGCTGTTATTCAGAACGCTGCTTTTTCCAGCCTCTTGCCTGGTTGTTAGGCTCCCGATACATTTAGGTGCCTGGAGCAGACAATGTGCTGCCAGATGCAAACTGAGCAGTCTCACACGAGGAATTGGTGACCAGCAGCTGAAGAATGTACCAGCCTTCCATAATATCCATGGCAGTGGGAGTTCTTAGACTATGGTTGCTTTTTTTCATTGCCAAAGCGAGGTAGGGAAAAGCTGGTAGAAGGGAGCTGGTGATTTGATCTGCTAAATAGAAAGCATATTTGTGTTTTCATTGCAGTTTGCTGGGAATCTGTAGCATCCACTTGCTGTTATGGATCTATCCCAAAGAGCAGTATGGGTGCTTTTAACACAGTAAACCTAAGTATCTTTACTGGATGCATATTTTTTCATGTTTAACAGGCAGGGAATTGATTAAAAATTCAATAATACTGATTGACAGGTGAATAAAGGTGTTGCTTGGGGTACATGATGAAGTTGTTGCTCCCGTGGTCTGGTTGGCAGTTGGCAGCCAAATGTCTGAGTTGCTTGTTAGTCAGTTTCTGAACTGCTGCAGTTGCTAGTACAGATTTTAAACACCAGTTTGAGTCATCATTAAAGTACTGTAACATAAACTTGGGTGTTTTGAGGACTGATTAATTGTTATCCTAAAGATTAGTGGAATGTAAGTGGGGCAAATATGTGGGGAAGGGAGTCCTGCCAGTCCTGGTGAATATAGCCATCCCCACTCATCACTCCAAAACCAAAGTTTTGCCTCTGAATAAATTATGTACCAGTAATTGAGCAAATATTCCTATTTCTCATGAGTCCCTGCTCAGTTCATAAGCCCGTCCATCTGTTCATGTGCACATCAGTGAGATGCCCACCATGGTGTTTGTGAACTGGGTGTTCAGGATAACATGGGAGAACACTGTGATAGCTGTTCTTAGTCCCCGTTGCAGAGCAGGGCCATGGAGAGGGATGTTTGTATTTATGAGATAACTTCTTCCTTGTGATTCAGTAAATACAGATTGGATTGTAGACATCAGTAGTTCCTAAGTGGTGTGATCCACCAAACCATGCTACTGATCAGAGCTTCCATGCACCATTCTGCACCTTTTCAGGCTGTCAGTTGAAGGTGTTCTTCTGAAGCTGTTTGTTTTCAGTTAACTAGAAGGAGCTGTTAAACTAAATCACTAAGAGCAGCTCTGAGAAGCTGGTTCATTCCTGCATTCAAAAGCTGTGCTGTTACAGTGTGGCCTGGCACTGTGCTGCCTGTGCTAAAACAGTCACAGTTCTTCACTCTAAGGGTGGTGAGATGCTGCTACAGTTGCCCAGGGAAGTTGTGGATGCTCCATCACTGGATGTGCTCAAATACATGTTGGACAGGGCTTTGAGCAACTGGTCTAGTGGGAGGTGTCCCTGTCAAGGCAGTGGGGGTGGAACTGGATGATCTTTAAGGCCCCTTCCAATGCAAAATAGTCTATGATTTCATGATTCCAACTGCAGTTAGGACTAGCTTTGCCAAATACACAGTTTAAATGGTCTCTGCTGTGATTGACAGGCCACCATTTGATGCCAGTATATAAGATGCCATTGACTTTGTTTGTACTTCAGTTGCTTTCTGATGGAATGTGAGTTGTAATGCTCCTTGTGTCTCAGGCCACTGCAGAACAATTTGGGGATGCATGTATGGCAGACACACAGGCCAGATGTTTCTTTGCTTGACTCTTTGTTGAGCTAAATTAAAATGAAAGCAGAATTGTACTCTCAATGCAAGGAATATTCAGATAAAAATGTTTAGGAATTCATAATCCAGGATTATTTTATTCTTATTTGTAAATTTCCTCTATGCAGTAATTCTGAAAGAATCAAGGGCTGTCTTCCAACCATATCCATGAATTGTCCCCAGATCTGCTATAGATCCTTACTAATTTGACTTTACCAATGGCACAGAGGATGTGGTAGGATTTTCACATTCCTGTAACCTTCATTTTTGTTGGGAAATGTAGACTTTTTCCCTACTGGGTGTAACACGTTGGAGTACAAAATCAAATTTAAAAGAAAAGTAAACTTTGCATCAGGTTTAGGTTGTTTTGTTTTGTTTTTTAACTTCCAAGACAAATCTGTTTTGTGTTTTTCTATGCTGGCCCATTCCCTCCACTGGAGTAACTTTTATCAGTGCTCATCAGTAAATGCTTCTTGCTGATTTGGTAAGAATTTGGCTGATGCTTGTTATGAGAAGCAGGATATTTAAACAGTTGCTCATTCTGCCACCTCATAGCCCCACTGAATGGGCATTACAGAGGTTGTGGAGCCAGAGTTTTCTGAGGTACACAAAAACAAGCGCCAGTCACATCTGGCAACAAGGGGAACGTGATGATGACCTCAAGAGATCCTCTCCAGTGTGGTTTTTTCTGACTCTGATTATCCATTTGGGTAAAGCCCATCTGCTCAGAGGGACTCAGATGTGGAAGTGCACAGCTTTGGAATTTTATTTGAAGCCATGTGTATATGTGTGTTTTATTTTTTAAAAAATGCAAATTCTTTACCAAAAACTTAATTAAAACAGCTTATTCTGTGACTGACATCTTTTACAGCTCCTGCTCAGACGTTTTTTTGTAAGCTGAATCAGGCTCTATAAGTAGTAATACTGCTATTTTTAGAAGATAATTTTAAGTCTTAGAATTTGCCTTAGTTACTTTCATTTGTAGATCCATTTACATCAGTGAGAAATAGGTTTGAACTAAAATTTGGTTACTTGCATTAGTAGACTTCTGCTTAACTCTTAGAAGTTTTGCTTCATGTAATTTAGAAATACTACTTAAAAGTATATTTTATGCACTTTTAACACTTCTAAAGCTAACTTTTTTTTCCTCCCTTCACAGCTATCTGCATCATATTGGTGCATTTACTGATAAAATACCGACTTCATTTTTTACCAGAGAGTGTGGCTGTTGTTTCTTTAGGTAAGTTGATGTTTATATATATATAAATATCATATATATCTTCAATAATATAAATATTGAATTTGTGACAGGGACTCTCAGTAGAATGTACTCGAAATAATGCTCTGTTGCTTCACAACTAATTCATAGAATTCATGGAAGGGGACTGTAGCCATAGCCTAAAAGCTTCCCTGGACTGCCAGATACTCTACTGTCCCTCTACTGCCCTGAGAAGGGCTCTTCCTGTGACTTTAACAAAGATGATGTGCCTACTTAATTTGAATTAAATTTGGAGTGTTCCTAAGCCTGTATTTTTTTTACGTTAGGGTAATTCCATTTATTTGTATGCTGTTACTCTGATGTATAAATGTGTAAATGAGGAAGAAATCAGGCCAAATACATATTAAAATTTTCTCTACATACAGTCTAACATAATGTTGAAAGAACCTGTACTAACTAGTCCCAGCAACAGTTTTTCAGCTGTCTCTGTAACTTGTTTACAGGAATCTGTGATAGTTTTGCTTCTATTACTAGTTGCACTTTCACTGACAGGCATTCTAAAAATAAAACAAAAAGGGAAAGATGCTTAGCTCTAATCCTAATGTAGTGTGGAGGAATGTAATACTTTTAAGCAGGTAGATTTTTTTTTACTTTCTCCTGGGCTTTTCTGGTACTACCTTCTCTCATTTCTTAACTGTATTTTCACACAATTTCTCAATGAGAAAAAGGTGGTTGTCAGTACCTTATGCTTTCTGGGAGATGGATCGTCTTGCATCTTGGGTGCTAGATTGAGAAAATGTTAGAGCTGTTACTTAGCAGAAAGAAAAACATATTTTCCTGCAGGTGTGACTCTCTGACTTTAGATTACTCCTTTTGATGCAGACCACATCTCATTACTAGCACAGTAGAAGGCATTGAAGCTTAGGGAGACATTCACTTGCAAGATCCTATTTGAATTTTGTTATTTCTGTGCAACTGCAAAACAAACAGACCTGTAAGAAATGTGTCACAGTGACAGCCAGTGTGGATTTCCTGAGATTGCACACACCCCATCTTTATAGGAGCAGTATCCTTCAGACTTGTCTGTGGTTGTGCTTCTGTCTCCAGTGGTATGACACAGAGATGAGAGCTGCTGCAGATCTTCCTGACTTGCTCTGTCATCCCCATAGAAACTATTCAGTGTTTGATTTGCTATTGACATACTCCTTTTGGCTTCCCTTGTTATATTATTGCCATGGACAGGTGAGATGTCTTCTGTAGTACATCTTCCAGTGTCTTGACAGTTTCCAAAAGGACATACCTACCCCTTCAGTATCCTTTCTTTTTCTACACAGTAAGGTGTTGATTACACTTCTAATCAGGGTAGTTACCATTGTTATTAAATAGATAATCTAAATTTAAGCATAATCCCCATTTTAAAATGCAGCAGTATATTGATTGCTGGCCTAGTTGTAGATTTTTTTCATTTTCATGCCTTATATTCTGCCCCCAGCCCCAACTACTGGACAGTGCTGAGCTGAGGTGTTAGGCAGGATTTCATCTCTGCTGAGCTTTGCAGAGAGCTGCAGAGGCAGAGCTATTCTTCTCTTTCATGTTCTTGGCATCTCAGCAGCAGTACAAGGATTTTAGCTATGCTGGTAGGTTCTATGCTCATGTCAGTCCCAACAAAAGCTAGTTTGTGAAACTGTGAGTTTTCTGTCTGGGGCTGTCACTGTTACTGAGGATGGTTAAGGAAGAGCAGGAGCACATCTCCTGTATGTTCACATCAAGGGCTTGCACAGTTGGGTTTTCATTGTGAACCACAGCATGGCTGTGGTCTGTCACCCAAACTGCATGAGGTGATACCAGCAAATGCAACTCCACTAAGTCAAGACTGTTGTTCCCAGCTGACAGATGTCCTGTGTCACTGAAGCCTTACTTATGCAGTGTATCGACTCAGCCATATGTAAACTGCTGTCAGCTCTGTTGACAGGATGCAGCATCTGTATAATTACTGGAATTGTCAGCTAATTGCTGGTCAGTGAGCCTCTCTTACTGGTAGTGATCTACACAGCTGCAAGAGCACAGCTTGGATTTCAAATATCCAGTTTTGGTAGCAGTGCCAGAAGTGAGTGGTGTCCTATTTTGACTTGTAAATTAAGCAGATTTCCTTAGACAGTTACTGAAGGCTAATAAATATGGCAGAAGAGAAGTGTTTTCAAGGCTGGTTTTTTTCTCCCTTTGTCTAAGATGCTCAGAAACTTATGGTTTACAATTTCTAGGATGTATTACTCTCCTGGTGGACAGGGCAGGAGTGCATTCTCAAAGCCTGGATTTTGATCTTTGTCCTTAAAAATTACTGGAAATTTTGTTGGTAAAAATAGTTGCCAGAAAGGTTTTTCTCTTTGATTTGTTACTGAGTCTTAACATGTTCTCAGGAAAAATAAACATTGGTTGTAGTAAGAAAATTCCAATAACATTTCAAAAGAATGAGGTTTAGATTAACTCTTACAGACTCATCTTTTCAGTTAGCCCCTTGACAAAACTGATCTACCTGATTTAATAGGTGGAACCAGCTAAGCAAGCACTGTGTTCGTTGCTCTAGTAATAAGAGTAGCTTGTAAAGACATGTGAATTGGGTCTTTAAAACCAGCATCAACATTTGACTCTGCTGCCATTAAACCCTCATGATGGTGTGTTATTTTGTGCAGCTCTTTTTCATAACTTTGCTTAGCATATTCTTATTTTAGTAGTTCAGTTGTGTGTAATGCACAGCTAGAAGTTGTGCTATATAAAGGTGCAAGTTGTGTGATTCAGACTCATCCTTTTAACCTCTGCTCTTGCCTTACATTTATACGGTTGTTCATTTAACTTATGATACCATGAAAAGACCTCATCTGTCCATGACACTTTTGTTAGGGTCAGTTTGTGATTAACTCTTCCTCTAAAAAAGAGATTGAGACTTTTGCTTAAGCCTCTGAGCTCATAGGATAGGGATGTCCAGCTTGTAGCCCACATGCCATGGTTGGCCCACTTACAGGGGTCCAGTTTCACAAAGGCATGCTGGAGCCTTTCCACTTCAGCAGAAGTGAGTTAAGGGATTCTCTTTTCTTTTAAATCCCCTCTAAATATAGTTTTATATGAGGATTCTCAGTACTAATTCATAAAATATGTAGTTTTGTTCAGGGAGTATATTTCCTGAAGTCTGTGCTTTCAGATGTAGAGGCTCTGGTTGTTGTGGTTGGTTTTTAATTCCTCATAAACTTCTTGTTTAGTCACACAAGTACTGCCTGTACCAGCTGAAGAAATGTTGCTGCTCTTAAAAAATGAGAAATATTCTAGTCCTTGGCTTCTGACACTGCCTCCATCCCCAAATGGAAAACCTGGAGAACTGTGTTTACACAGCATGCGAGTGGCATTATCTGCATTCTGGCCTCCTTCAAAGAACAGCAGACCTTTGATGTTCCTTCATCAATGTTTTGTTCTTCCTTTCCATATAAACCATGTCATGGAACAATTATTTCTACCCTCTTGGACTGATGCCTTCACATATTTTTGTATGAAGGAGGACTTAAGCCTCATGGCTTTGTGTGTATGACACGTCCACCAGGAGTAATCCATGTGGTGCTATTTGTAAGACTCTTTGTATTTCACTTCTATATCCCTGTGTTTGACTATGAGGTCAATTGACTATTCTGCAAATAATAAAACACAACTATGCAGAAACACAAACCTGGAATCTTACTAAAGACAAATTCCTCATAACTTCTTGAAAGCAATTAATGACAGCTCACGAATTATCCTCATGACTTCCAGAAGAAATCTTGTTAGTTTGGAGTTCTCTGTTTTCTCTGCTTGAAGATGTATGAGAGGATAGCACACGATAACCTTTAACCACTCTTGGTAAAATGATTTTGTACTCAAATAGTATTTCTGCATGACTCAAAGGATGTGTAATTCATTTGAGAAATAGTTTTGACAGTGTCTCCACCCTGATGAGAATTTGTTGTCTCCATCACCAGTTAAGTGCTATGATTTCCTTAAGACAAAATTCACTTCTGTGGAGAAGACTGATTTCACTTATGTACAGAGAGCCTTGAAGGGACTGATAGGAAGGTTTTGTGCCATCACACCAATATCTAACTCAAAGCTTCCTGATTCTCTAACAAGAAAGGTGGAATTTTATATGAATACAGCTTGGATGAGAAGTGTTTTGGAGTAGTTAAACCTTACTTTTATGAACCAAGGAACACAGCACTCAGTATGTGTGGTCAGTATTTTAATATCCTGAGTGGCAAACTTCTGTGTAGGTAAGTGCTGTAATTATGTAATGTATCAGAAACTGTCATAAACATCCATATAACATTTATATACAGATAACTGCTTTGTGGTTTTGTGACTTAGGAATGAAAGACTTGCTGCTTTATGTTTTGCCTTGTTTTTACTTTTAAAGCTTTGTTGACTGAGAGTCAAAAACGAGTGAGGATTTCAGAATGTTGTCTCATTCTCTCCTAGGTATCCTCATGGGAGCTTTTATAAAAATCATAGAGGCACAAAAGCTGGCCAACTGGAAGGTACATTTGAAGCCATTTTTAATTATAGATCAATCCTTAAATGTTTAAAATAAGACAGTTTATAATATTATTTTCTTTAGATGTAATTTCCAAAAACTTACGTGCATTAAACTTGATGCCAAAGTTTGGGATCTTTTATTAGTAATAATACAAACAATTTGAAGTCCTGATCTGCTGAATATTTCCTACACAATATTTTTTTTCCTTGGTAATAATTTCTCCAGTACCAAATCCATTCCTATTAGATACATTGTAGAAAGTGCTACTTCACATCTTTGGGATCAGGTACAGTAATAAATATAGCAGTTATTTGTCTTGTATACTTTTGGACCATATTTAGTCCTCCTCCTCATATTGGAGTTAATTTTTTACATGTTTTCATAGAAAACAAACGTGGTTTGATAGGTTGTAAAGTCACATGTTGTACTCAAAGATGTCAGATTTCAGAGAGGTAGCAATTAGCATTTCTTCAGAATAGCTGTGCTAAACATCAGGTTATTTACTTAATTTACTTAAAACTGCAACAAACTGTTGCTAAGAACAGAGAGTTCACAAAGCAATCCATTCAGCATGGCATGTTTCTGGGGTGCTCCATTGCTTCTTGTGGAAAGACTTGACAACACCAGTGTGCCTGAAGCCGCTATATTTTTCATGCTGGCTGAGGCAATGGAAACACAATCAGAATTTTCTTTCCATCAGAAAGTACAGGCAAAGATTCTGAGCAGAAGGCTGTCCTTGTCCTGATGCCTGGTGCTTTATGGACTTGGGTATTGGGAAAAAAAACAGTAATGACAACCAAACACGGGAACACGTGACCAGAGAGACTGTGGAAACTCCATACACAGAGATACTCAGAACTTGGCTGGATAAATCCTTGACCAGATGAAGTTGCTGAGAGTTGGCCCCCTCAAGCAGGGACCTGAAACTGATACCTCCAGAGGTGCCCTCAAACCAGAATTAGTGCTGTGATGCCTTATCTTGTCTTATTTGTGCATGTGGGAAGTTCCAGAGGCTTCCCCAGGAGGGAGAATCTTGGCAGAAGTGTATCCAAGAAATGAAGTCTACAGTGAAGCAAGGATATTGCCTCCTACAGTTTATCCACAACATCAAAACAATGAACTCTTTACTGTTCCTGCTTCAATTTTAAAATTTGCAGTATTTGAATTGTGATTTTGTTTCATAGGATCAGATTAATAGGATTAGATCAGTGAACTGATTGAAATCAGTGTGATTTGAATCCCCAGTTTTAAACAGGATTTATAGTTACAAGCTGAAGCTCTTGGTCCAGGCAGTGAATTTTAATCTGAGTGTGCAGCTTAATATTTCTTGGTGGTTATTTCCCTAAAGAAAGAATTTATTTTTTTTTTTATCCTTAGTTAAAAGGTATTAAAATGTATAGATTTCCAATCAGATGTAGCTTTATAATTACAAATTATACTTCTTTTTTTTTTTCATTCAGGTGACTACACTAAAGCTGTGTACATTTGTTTAAGCAATTACATAGTTCAAGAGTCATGTAGTAATATTTTATTTTTACATATTTACTTATTAGAAACAGCAGGGGTGCACTAGTTAATGATTTTTCAATCCTGATTTGTGTCAACTGGATTTGACTTAAAATCAAGTCAGTTAAACAGCCACAAAATCAGCATTTTAAGATAGCTTCTTATTGGTTAAACAAAATAATCTGAAGAAGATTACAAATGTAGGAAGAAAAAAATATGTACTGATTTGAGCACTGATTCTGTAAACAGAGGAAATAGTGATCATAGCTAGTGAATTAGTAGGTTATTTCTAGTAAGCATTGGTGAAATCTTGGGAGACATGGGAAATGCTTTCTCCAGTTGCTGATTTTATTAGCTAAGCTAAAGGGTCACAGACACTGCATCTTTATTTGCTCAATGAAGTCACTTTCACTGTATTAAAGCTTAGACTTGAACATTTTTAACATAGGCTGTCACAATTTCAGATGCAAAATGTTCTAATCAATAATTATGTGCTTTATAAAAGTATTTTAAATGGTTTTAAAAGGCTTTACATTTGCTAGAGAATGTTATTGTTTATCTGACATGTAAAAAATATTAGAATATTTAACTGCAAGCTGTTTGCACGTACAAAGCAAATCTTGTTTCACATCCCTGCCCTAAGCAGTGTGTCATTTCTTGCACTCATGGCTTACTGACTCTCCAGTGGACCTTGTACATGCTGGTGATTCTTGCTGGCTGGCATGGCTGATAGTTACAGTGCTCATGTGTTCCTTTCCTGCTTTGCTGCAGCACAAATGCAGTCCTTCCTTTTCATTATTTCTGGCCTTCTCTTCCAGCTCTGCTCTCAGGGGCTTTTAAACAGTAATCAGGTACGAGGGCTTTTTGTTCTAGCTCAGTTCCTGCATTGACAGTATCTAGGTGGTGTCAGGAATTGTGCGTGCAGAATAATGGACTCGAGCATTTCAGTATAAAGGATGAGTTTGATTTTCTAAGTCCTCCAAATCCTTTAAGATGATTATCGCTGGTACAGACAGGAATGAGACTTTAAAGAGATGAGTACTTCTTTTTTTGAAAGCTGGTGTTTCAACAGAACAGTAAATGAGCTGTTTAACCTGGATTTAAACAAATTAATCTTTGCGTACAAAGGTGCCAAGTTCTGCTGTATTCAGAACTGTGGGTACCAGGAGGGAGCCTTGTGGCTGAGGAGAGACACACATTCAGCCATGATTCATTTGCCTTCTGTGCTTAATCTGCCTGCAGAAAAAAACAGGGTGCCTGTTTGGGGATACAACTCCATAAAGCAGTGTTAGCCAAGTGATGAGAGAGGTGAGAGAGAGTAAGGTCACCATAAAATAACATCTTATTCCACAGTAGGTTTCATTTATATCACTCTGATGGTAAAGAGGAACCATCAGAATAGTACAATTGAAGTACAGACATAAATTACATTTGGCAAGAAGAATCAAGCATCATACTCAAGAGTGGAATGTATCTTGACCCCGTTCACTTGCAAGTGTACTAAGATGATGATCTGATTTCTTCTTGTCAGATGATGAGTTTTCTAGTGAAACTGTAGTTGGTCACAGTTAACCTGAGTTCAGACCAGTGGTCAGGAGGTCACTGTTCCTTTGCAGTGCTTACAGATTTGGAGACTGTGAGATAAAATGGGTGTACTTTTTGTGGAAAGACTTTTCCTTTGCCATAAATAAACCTGTTTCTGTGCATCTTATTTGGAGACAGTAGTCTAAAATAAGTAACTCATAGATTTCTCTCACTGAACAAAAAAATCAACAATAGAGGTAACATCCCTGGAGTAGTTTATTATTCTTCAGTCTTTTATGATGAGGGGATAGAGATAAATGCCAGTTTAATTTTCCAACATTTTGTTGTTGCTTTTTTTAAAAAGAATTTCCCTTTTGGAGGGTATGATGTTACCTCAATACTTGAAATTATACTTCATTTGTGTTTTGCAGGAAGAAGAAATGTTTCGTCCAAATATGTTTTTTCTGCTTTTGCTTCCTCCTATTATATTTGAATCTGGATATTCATTGCACAAGGTCAGCCTCTGACAGACACTCATTTTAGGTGTTGACGTTTTTTATGGAACATATTCTGCTTTTAGATATCTTCATGAAGTTTAGAATAACTGCATTTAATTCAATCATATTAATCATAAGGGAATTGAGAATGCAAAGTTTAATCTTCAAGCTAGAATGCAAGGCATGTAGCTTCTTAAGTTAACTGAATGTTGGCAAGGTGTTTGGGACTGTGCAGGGGTTGTTCTCCTTGGCTGAAGAGGTTTCTTATTTCATCAGAGCTGTACAAGGGCTGATGTGAAGGAGGCAAAATGGGAAGGAGTAGAATCAGAAGTGGGAAAGGTGCGGTCACTCCATAGCTAGAGAAGAGGAAAATGTTTACAATAGTTTTCGCCCTTTGTCTGGGAGCCTCTGTTTCTCTGGAGGTTTCTCACAGTGCTAGTCCTGGCTGAAGTGGTTCTGGTCCTCCTCATGTGCTGCTTTTCTACTTGAGCTGTGCTGCAGGAGTGAACAGTGTGGGGAGACAGTGATATAAGGAATTGGTACTGACATTGAAAATTTTTCCTAATGTGTCAAAGTGCTGGTGAATCTGAGGACTGGTTTGTTGTTAAGGCACCAGACTGACATGTTTTCCTGGGTACTGGGGGGATTTGCTGTTGGTCTTATGAGAGCAGCGTCTTCAGGACATGGTCTGGGTGCATGTCCTGCAGTACCTGGAACCGAGCTATTGAAGATTTATTTTCAGAAACACAGTTGTGGATCAGAATCTAATTTGGATGCAAACCCAAAAATGAGTTTTCCCTCAGATCATTTTCATTGATTTGCTTATTTCACTATTTTGTTCCAGGGTAATTTTTTTCAGAACATTGGTTCCATCACTCTGTTTTCAGTATTTGGCACTGCAATATCAGCTTTCATTGTAGGTGGAGGAATTTATTTCCTGGGCCAGGTAAGAACTGCTTTGAATCACTTATGTTTATCTGGCTTGCTCTTTGAAAGTCCATTTTTCAAGAGCAGACAAACATAGTGAAAGTTAATTCCTAGGTTACAAAGTCCAGTTCTCTGCTATCACAGAGGCAATGTTATATAACCCCTTCCATAGATATGACATGCTCTGTGTTAAAAGCAGTTAAGATTTGGGTTGAGTTTTACCTTTTTTCACTTAATCTCCTATGAGAAGGCTGTCATCCCAAAACCTGTATTGTCTGAAGCCATCTTCTACTTGACAGTATTAAAATTCTTCCTTCTTCCATGAATAATTTTTTTTCCCACTTCTCTGCTTTGGTGTTTGTCCACTGATTAAATAGAGATGTAGATAGTTTCTCTCAGACTTCATTCCAGAAGGCCAAACAATCCATACTTTCCTCTTTGCCTCTCAAATGTCCATTCTTTTGAATGCCTTAGTTATGCTGCTCACCTGTATCTGTTTCAGTTTCATCTTCTTTTCCCTGATTTTGGGTGTCCAGAATTGTAGCAACAGATCACTGTTGGAGAGCAGTGTTAGACTGTGTAACAACATTACCATGATTTTTTTTTCATGTTAACAAACTTAGGATTTCATTAATACTTTCATTTTTTAAAACAGCAGAAAAACACAGTTGATTGTGATTTTTTTTTTTTTTTTTTTTATGTTTTACCTGTTCTTTCAGGCTGATGTAATTTATAAACTCAACATGACAGACAGGTAAGCTCTTGGGGAAATGGTGTACTGTGTGAATTGAAGCATTCTGCAAGGTAACTGTATGTGGGAAATGCACCATAGTTATCCAGCTCTTCTAGTGGTGTTCAAATTGCTTAGATTCAGCATGGTCTATGAAACTAATAAATAGATTGAACACTTCTAAACCTTATTTATTACACCCTTATTTCCCAATAGTATTCTGTGCTTGGTGATTTTTTCTAGAGAGGAAAGATCCTGTGTTTTTACCCAACCTTTAAAGTAAAAAACTTTGATTAGTTGTTATTATTTATATATATGGTAAGGGTATAACTTCCTTGTCCAAATCTTCTCTTAAAAGGCAGAATGAGTTTTTCAGTATAAATAATACAGATTTTTCAAGAACTTGACAAAGGATCTAATAAGTTTTTTAGAAGTACAGCACCCTACCATTAAATAAAGTTTGTGCCTGATTTATTTAGAATTTTTGTTTGTATGTATGTTTTATAGCCCTACCAGCAGCTTACTGTTAAAATCCATAAATAAACTGGGTAGCAAGGAAGAACTGGGCTGTGTCTGTAAAGTTTTCTGGTTCACATTCCTCTGACTTTTTCTTGTTTAGTTGGAGTAAGACATTAATATGGTTGTTGAGAGCTGGGAGATGGGTATTTCTCCAATAGCTCATCCAGCTGGACAACAGGTTTTCTCTGTGGTATATCAGTAGCAAATGAAAGACAAAAACTTCCCTTTTGTCACTTTGAGCTCTTATGAATGGGAAGGGAGTGTGGCTTTGCACTGATACAGTAACATGTAATGCCTTTGTTACTAGTTGTTCATATAACTCTACTAGGTCCATATTGTTCTTTCATCTGGTTTTCTTTTTTTTGTGTTCTCCCAGTTTTGCATTCGGCTCTTTAATATCTGCAGTTGACCCTGTGGCTACTATTGCCATTTTCAATGCCCTTAATGTGGATCCTGTACTTAACATGCTGGTTTTTGGCGAAAGCATTCTCAATGATGCAGTCTCTATTGTCCTGACCAAGTAAGTGCATTTGAACTACACGTTTATGAAAACAGTAACCACATTATTTTCTGTTAATTAGTTATTCGGATGTACAGTAATTCTTAACATCTCCATTTGGAACAAACAATGTATTTCTGGTGTAAAGCTGAATGTTGTATGATCCTTTTTTGTTAAAAGCAATCCATAACATAAACTGCATAGGCAGAAGACAGTAAATGGGTGTCTTATTACCTCAGTGCCTCATCTCATTGACCCCAAGATAACCGATTGCTTTCCGAGTCTGTACAATTAGCATCTCTCCATCTGAGAGTCCTGACAACAGAAAACCAACATGTGCCCTTTCAGGCTTGCACAAAAAATATTTACCTTGCCAAACAGGCAGCTGTGTCTCCTGTATCATTGGCTTATACCCAGTGTCACATCTCAATTGTCAGGGTGGGATGACACATCAACATCCATGCAATAGCTCTTTATTTATGTTGGGGCTGTCACCCAATATCATCCTATGCCCATGATAATTCTTTGGAACTGAAGGAGTGAAAAAAAATAAAGTAGCTGTATCTTCATGTTATTGCTCAAGTCAGTAGATGTGACTTTGAATGTATAGAAGGAGTAGATATACTAAGAAGGTAATGAAATTAGAGTAATTTTTCAGTGAATTAATTACTTTTAATATAATCCTGGTTCCATTATGGAAGACTGTAAAGGCTAACAGCAGCCAAAAGGAACACTAGTTAGAATCCATATCTTCTTTGCATAGAATATATGAAATACAGTCCTGAAATTCAAAGAGATTTCTCCCCTTTCTTCCTAGGAGCTTCTTTGTTTTTCTTCAGTGACCTTCTTGTCTGTCATCCATATCTAAATATTTGATGAGAGGTCTTCCTGTTCATTTGTTCTCTGAGGATCACACGATCCATCTCTTTTCTTTTTCATGCCCTCGGTTTTTGCCACTGCAAATTGTGTTTTCCTTTTCAGGGTTTGAAAGTTGTTTTGTAATACTGGGCATTATCATAGCCTATTTACGCCATTCTGGGGATTCTTCAGAAGAGCAATGCTGGATTTCCAGATTTCTAGCAGAATTAGATTTCCCTTTGGGGATTACACTAAGACTTGATTTAATATCTTTTGACATTCCTCTTGTTATATATATCACAGTAAAAGCCTTTTAAGAGTGGTAGCAACAAAGAAATTGAAGTCTTTTTTGTTGTTGTTCTCAGAAGATGCTTGATATTTTTGGATCCAGGCTTAGAATGTGTAACAGTGTTTCTTTTTATTTATTTTTTAATTATATCTAGCACAGCAGAAGGTTTGACAAGAGAAAATATGTCAGATGTAAGCGGATGGCAAACCTTTCTACAGGCACTGGGATACTTTCTTAAGATGTTCTTTGGCTCTGCAGCTCTTGGCACACTTACTGGTCTTATTTCTGCATTAATATCCTTTTTTAATTTTGGTGATACATATGTATAAATTGATGAACTTCCACATTGCAGTAGTATTCTTCTTTCCCATCATTTCCAGCATTTCTTATTAGACATTTATTTTGTTGGCTGAGGTTTTTATCGTGCTCATTTTGGTTTTATGTTAGCATGCATGGATGCATATTGAAAGCCTGCATCAAATTTTTATGAACTTAATTAAGGTCTGAAATGCTGTATAGTAGTTTATGTGCATTGGAGAGTTAAAAATATGGTAATTGTTTGATAAATTCAAAATATATTAATGGCATTTCAATACTGATGCATTTTTACAAGCATATGGCTGTTCTTTTACATACATAAAACAGTTAATTAAAAAAAAAGCTGCTTTTCCTGAGGGCTTTTGAATCAAACCAGCTCATTTGTCCCTGTGTATCATATTCAGCAGCTGAATACAGATCCTGCTCTGTTTGGATTTCTGTTGGGTTGTATTTTGCCTCTTCACTTCCATGAATTGGTTGCTAAACAACCAGAAGCCTCTCTGCTGAGATAAGGAAGGATGTTTGATGTAAGTCAGACACCTTTGTTACTTTTCAGAGCTTGTTTATGTTAACACTGACTTCACTTTAGGTAATCTTTGGTGCAGGGCTGCTTCATGTCATCTAGGACATACTGTTAAGCACTTTGTTTGTAAATAACAAAAACAGAGTGTTACATTAAATATAGACCTATTTTCTCTCTTCATTAGCTTGATCCCATGAACTTTTACATTATTCCATACATCACAACAAAAGAGGAAGACAGATGTTCAGCACTTATTTCACTGATACTTAATGATATTAAGACAAAGAGAAAAGCAGCTTATTTATCCTATTACACTTTTTTTTGTGTGTGTGTTTCAAAGTATTGGATTTACCATAAGCATGCAAAATTTCAGTGGAGTGAAAGACACCTCTTACTAATCTCCAGCAGATAAATATTGTTGAATATTGTTGCTAGTTCATAATGTAGGAGGAATGTGAACTTCCATGTCACAGGCATATAATCCTCTGAATTTTAATAAATGTGGCAGGTGGAGTATTTTCAGCATTAAGCTAGGATGTGAGTGAAGGAGTATTCCTCACTGTCAGTATTCTGCAGATCTGTCATATCCATTTGCAAGTACCTCAAAGTCCAGTGGGTGAACAGAGGAGGCTGCTTGCACACGTAGTGTGACAAATAATGATGTCTGAGGCAAAATATCCTTGTACTTGGCAGGTGTGCAGCAGAGCTGTGTGGGAGATGCAAAGCAGAACTTGTGCCCTTGACAAACGTCCACATTTGTGACTATAAATGTAAAGTAGGTTTTAAATATCTTGTGTCAAAAGGACATTATTTTTGTTAAAACATGAGAGCTATTTGACTTGAAACGTGCTGTTTCATAGCTCTCCTCTGTTTTTAGAAAAGCCTTTACTATTTATTGATTCTGTGTGATTTTTCTACAATAGTTTTGGAGCAGAGATGTCAAATACTGAACATGTAGGGAAGTGGCTCTTCTAGATCCAAACAAAAGATTTGGTATGTTGTTACCAATACTGTATAGATGCATCTGTAGCAGATCTTTTCACTCTCTGTTCATTCTGATGGACTTCTACCAGCAGTAGCTTCTGTGAGAAACACTCTTCATAGGAAAGTATTATTTTTTCCATACTTGAGTCAAAGACCAATGTGTAGAATTTATTCAGCAGATAAATTACATTAAGCCCAAACTTTAGATTTTGTAATACTATGACAAAGATTTACATTTTTAATTGTTCTACTTTTTCCATAACGTTTTCTTGTGCACGTGCTAAAACACATTGATTTAAGGAAGACGCCCTCCCTGGAGTTTGGGATGATGATTATCTTTGCTTACCTTCCTTATGGACTTGCAGAAGGTATCTCACTCTCGGGTGAGTACCAAAATTGTGTCTGTCTGTGATAAATTTGTGGAGTGGGTATTATTTGTCAAAGAGGATCTCTGGTGTTGTACATTTTTTTTTTCTCATTTAAACTGTGCTCTTACTTTTAACTTAGACTTACTTTAAAAAACACTTATTCTCTACTTTGTTATAAAAGTATAGAAAAGGTAACTGCAGTTTTCATAAGCATTGGTTATCCAATGTAAACACTGGTATTCTCCCCAGCTACCTCTGCCAAACACGGGATTAAAATTTCAGCTGCACACTGTAGATCTCAGCCACATCAGCTAACTTGGCTAATGTCCAGCCTGCTACCCTGTAGCCATTTCTCTGCTTGTCGCTGAGAGTCACTGCAGAAATCAGCTGAGACCAATGACTGTTGTATATATCTTTGAATACTTGGTAGAAACTCTGCGGAAGGCCATGAGCAGAGGCTTACAGGTCAACTTCCATCATTCTGTAGAATCAAATACAAAGACAGGGTCCAGTTCTGCTGGATGCCTGAAGTCTCTGACCTTTGCTGATTTAAGTGGGTTTTCAAGGCAATTCATCTTCCTTTTTCATTTCTCAAAGGTAAGTGGGAAGGGATGCAACAGTTATTATAATTCATATATCTGCTTGGTTCTTTTTTATTTCTTGGGTTGTGGTTGTTAGGGTTTTTTAAGTGCATTAAAAGATATATTTGCTCTGCAACAATATATGCAACTCTATATACAAATGTTAAAAGTTTGTGAGGAGTAGCAGGACTGGATTACTTGTAAATGAGCTGCAGGTATGAAATCAGACTTTCTGAAAATGTACCTGTGAGCTAAAGTAAATATTTTTCAATGAATTTTCACAGAGGAGTTGTCTTTTTTAACATGTATGAAGATGTGGCCTATAATCATTATAGTTACACAATCAAGGTGTATAATCCTAGTGCCAATGTTCCATTCTGCCCACTTGCATACAGAACTACTCTGCTTGTGTGTTTGGGCCAATGCATATGTAGGGGAATTAAATTACATGAAACTTGAGCAAGTTTGACATGTGTAAATATTTGTATTGCTGTAAAAAACAACTTTTGCCTTGTGAGAAGATTCTTCTGGAGGGTCTCAACACGTAGCCTTTTTTATTTCTAAATTACATTGCTTAATATAAAACTATTATAAAAGTTACAGAATTATAATGCCATTGTATTACATAGCCAACACATCTGTATGTTGGTATATAATGGAGAAGAATTTAGAGTAAGATTCCTGGTTCATTACTTTCAGGACAACAGAGGTCCTTTGTCATTTTATCTGTAAACACAATCTTTCTAATTTGCTCAAGTGCCTTCAAGAATGACTTCTCAATAAATAAAAGCTTCATGTGACCTTAGTCAGGTCACCTCTGTATTTCAAACAAAGGATTCTTTTGACTCTACCTCAGTTGTGCTGATCCTTTCAGATGTGTTCATCAGGACCACTCCTGGGCGTGTAGCTCCAGCCAGCTACTTTTAAAGTCTTTTCAAGTTCCTTGTTTTGGGTGAAACAGGCACACAACATCCTGACCTCTCAACATCCTCATTGCAGTTGATTTCTTCTGGGTTAGATTGATTGACAGTTTTGGTCAGTTATTTCCTCACAGGGAGTACTGTAGTTGTTCTTCAAGTGGACTGCTGATTTTTTTGACAATCCGTAACCATCATCTCAAGTGACATCCTTTGCAGGGACAAGTCTATGCAGCAGCCTTGAAAATGCTTAAAATTTCCTTTAAGATACCGAGCTCCCCATGAACAGCCAACAACTGCCAGTGCCTGTGATACATCTTGAGCAGTTAACGAAACAGGTTGAAATTCAGATTCTTCCCATAAATAACCAAGAGCTGGGAATCAAGGCAGCTGGAAAAAATCCTAACACAAATCAAAGATTTGTGAAATCTGAGGTGACTGTTCTGGCCTGTGGGTACCAATTGCTGTATCCCTGTCCAAGCTGTGCACGTCACAAGGACAACCCAATCCTATAATGGAAAATTTGGTGTCTTTTCCCATATTTGATAGTTGAGATTAATCTATGCAGTAACTTAAAGCAGATAGTTTAGAGACCCATTCTGCTGGAAGTGAGGGACCTTCTGCAAAGTAGCATTCCTTGCAGGCCCTACGTGGACCAGTGGGATGAGACAAGTATGAATAACAATGATAATGGAAAACCACTGTTTCATATACTTTTGTGTTAGTAAGGGCCATAAACAGGTATTTTCAGGGTGCAAGATGTTCTTCTTCTGTTGACTGGCACATTTTTGTCCATAGGTATCATGGCAATCCTCTTCTCTGGCATTGTGATGTCTCACTATACACATCATAACTTGTCCCCAGTGACACAGATTCTAATGCAGCAGACGCTGCGAACTGTTGCTTTCATGTGTGGTATGTAATATTAATATCTAATATTAACAGTCTACAATTTTATTTGCCTGAAGTAATGATTCTGATGGGAGCAGCAGAGGTGTGAATTTTCTTCCAGTCCTTTGTTTGTCAGTGGTACATGTCTTTGAGAGAGAAATACCTAATACTAAAGGCTGGGAGACAGACTAAAGTCACCTTTCCTGCCATACCGGATAAAATGCACAGTAAATCTCTCTCCCATCCTGTACACTCCTGCTATGGTTTGCCACAAGATTGATAACCAGATAAAGATCTCTGACTCCTGTATTCCTCTGCTCTATTTTTAGGTTTAGGAGATGCATTTTTAGCAGTATTTTTTAACATTATTTTGTATATAGAAAGGTAATTGCAAGAAAAAAGCTTCACAAATTGAGGAGAGGTTTTGGAAAATAAAATACAATCAGCTCAGCAAGTCCCACAGCTTTTCCAGTTCTTTTTACAAGCCAAACTTTCCAAGAAATTACATGCTTCTGTATTACAAAGATATATTTGGAACATGGTCAGTTTGTCTTGTTGCAAACTGAAATTCACCATTCATTACCCAAGTATCAATTAGCTCCTCAGTGTTTGGTCTTAATTTATTACAAATGCGAAAATCCCACACTAATTCAGGTCACTGTAAAGAAGTTATTTAAGATACTGTGCAGTTTTGTAGATGTTCACAGAAGGTTTTGAACATGCAAACTAAGTAGCCAGTACCCAAAACACAACCAGTGTCTTACGCTGCATAATTCAGGCATTGCTACTGTCTGGCCAAATCTGGCCTGTTTTTAATGACCTTTATGATAAGGAACCTACCTTGCTCAGACAGCAGTGGACTGACAAAACACCTTGAGTGTGTAGTCCTCTGATGGCAATGGGTTGCTGCTGTGGAAATAAAACATTTGAGTTACTGTAGTCATTGTGCCCTGATGGTACTACTATTTGAGATTTGCAAACACCACTTCTTGAGGTTGTTAGAATATACAAGGGTTGGTAGATTGTACAGTGTGGTATTTTGTTACAAAGAAAGCCCCGAACTGCTGCAATTTATAAGAATTTAATGAATTGAATACTTTATAATAGTGTTCAACTTGCAGTGTATGTGATTGTGCCTGACATTTCAGTTTTATATAGAATCTGATTCAAAGCTACAGAACTCTTTAGCTCCTGTAGCTTGTGTTCTGCAGCTTGTCCTATATTCCTCAAGTTAAAATTTCCTTAGTCTTTAGAACAAGGTTTTGCTCGCTCTGTTCATAGTCATTAGGAATTTACATCTGAAAAAAAAGGCTCCATGCAGATTAAGGGTCTGTCCTCTGACAGTGAGAGTGGAAAAATCTGGCCTTTTACATAATGGCATTTGTGCCTATTTTGTCCATTCAAAAGTAAGAAAATATTACTTTATATGCCGTATGTAGTAAATTAAGAGTAGAAGAGGTTTCACAGAATTGTTTTAAGATATGATTTCTCTTTTTCAGAAACGTGTGTTTTTGCATTTCTTGGCCTGTCCATTTTTAGTTTTCCTCACAAATTTGAAATGTCCTTTGTCATCTGGTGCATAGTAGGTATTTACTTTCTTCCATGCTTGTTTAGATGTGGTTTTGGTACTGGGGAGGGGGGAGACAGTTATAATATTTTAGAATAATTATGTTTTCTAGGTTAGTATGAAGATATTTTTATATAGTGTACAAAGTTAATTCTAAAAAATGTTGTTTAAAATGATTTGACTACAGCTTTTGAGTCCTTTGATCATTGCAATTTGTTTACATAAACCAATTTAGTCCATGCATCACTTCTTCACACAGCTCAGCTGAGAGGAAGTTCTTACTCAAACCTTTTCCAATGTATATTAATTCTTTGGTTCCATTCTTAATTTTCTTCCTTCCATTCTGTATTTTAGTGTAGCTTTATGTATTGGCACTCAGAATTACATCTCACACAGGGGTTACCTACATCTATTGCTCCTGCAATTGTTTAATTGTTTAAAAGTACGTTGCAGAGTCAAAAGAGGGACACTGAATCAATTTCCAGTAACATATTGCAGCATATTTTAGTCTTCAAAGGAAGAATTGTTATCTCCTGTTTACAGATAGTAGTATCAGCATGGGGAACTGTTCTCTCTGCATTACACCCAGCTTCCTTATATAGTATATATCTAAGGTGTGACCCTTCTGTGTAGCATTTCCCTCACAAACATAATGCAAATTGTGTAATTTTGGGGTGATTCACAAAGGAAAACAGCACAGCCCTTCAAGGATCCTGATGACTAATTCTTGGATATTTACCTTATCAAGGTCTGTTTGTGGTGGAGCTTAAAAGCAATGCCACTGTGAAAACCTTTGCCTTTCCTAGTTAAAATTTTCACTTGTTTGTTGTCTGCCATTGAATCAACAGTACTTACCCCCCCTCGCCCCCTCAAAATGCTGCCTCATTGTGTGTTGCATTTTATAACCATAGGCAGGGAAGTGTTGAGGAACTGGATTACATGTATTTGTTTGGCTTCTGGCCTTTTTCTCTGAAGAACTGGTCCAGGGGGAGACAATAGAAAAATCTGATTGCCTCTTAGCTGCTGCGCCAAGGGAACGATTAAAGGAGCTGAACTGAGGAGAACTTTTACCCGAAGTAATTCTCAGTCTCACTGGAATGCCTCCTGGGTTCCATTTATTTATTATAAGTAAAGTAGCATCTGGTCTCTGTCATTGACAAGTCTGGTTTAGTTTCAGTTAAACAGACAAGATATTTAAAAAGTTGAACTCCCCACTGAGGTATGTGGAGAGATTTCTTTCTGTTAGTTTAGCAGCACACCTAATCGCAAGCTTTGTGAGTGGAGAGACCTTACTCATCTCACCCTGCACAAACCAGATGCAACTGAAGACTGTGAGAATGTGAACATCAAATGATTTTTTTCTTTCATTTCTGTTTTTCAGGTGCTTGTTCTGTTTGGTAGAGCAGTGAATATTTTCCCACTTTCCTACCTACTCAACTTTTTCCGTGACCATAAAATCACCCCCAAAATGATGTTTATCATGTGGTTTAGTGGTAAGTTAAAGCTCAAAGCACAGAGAAGTGGAGGAAAAAAAAAAAAGTTTTATCTTTTTAATGGTGTGGGCTACTTTGGGAAGAATTGGTTTTCCATCTGTGAAGCAAAACTCAACTGACCATTTGCACAGTTCTCAAACCCCAGTGCAACAGGGGCATTCTCTTTCTCCTTTGTGCTGAAGGACTTTGGTGATTCCCACTAAAGCCTTTCTGCAAAGAATCTGCTTTTCTTCCTTTTTATGGAACTTCAACTTCACAGTTAGAACAACAGTATCTGAAGAGCTCAGACTCACTTCAGGGTGGTAATGAAGCAATAGATAAATGGACATAGGCATAAGATTGTAAAAATCTTCTAAAGATGGAGAATTCCTGTTATCAACGTGCCAAGGACCAATGTAGCTGTTGATTTACTCTTCATTGTTTTACTGTTCTCTCTGGCAAGGTTTACGTGGTGCAATTCCCTACGCCCTCAGCCTCCATCTGGGCTTGGAACCCATCGAGAAGCGGCAGCTCATTGGGACAACAACAATCATCATCGTGCTGTTCACGATTCTGCTGCTGGGAGGAGGAACCATGCCCCTCATCAGGCTGATTGACATTGAGGACTCCAAAGCACGCAAGAGGAACAAGAAGGACATTAATCTTAGCAAGACAGAGAAGATGGTTAGTTTGGGGATTTTGTTCAGAAGATCCCTCTTTTGTTTTCATTGCTTGGAGTTGATTTAAGTTTTACATTTTTCAAGATTAGTACATTACTTTTTACTGGAAAGGAAAATGAAAGCAAAGGAAAAAGGTGGTAAGAAAAAGCCAAGCAATCTAATTTTGAAATATCCCACAGAGCTGTCTTAGTGTTTACACAAAAAAACTGTTTGGACAAAGGGAGGAGAAGTAGTCTCTTAACTGGATCTAATTATAAATTGATCCATACAAATTACAGTAACCCCTTGCAAAAGCATAAAGCATATGATACAGGATTGAGTCATATACAGAAGGAAAGTAGCTAGTATAGTGTGAGTCATGAATTAATCATAAAAGGCAGATGGAAATTATTTCTAAAAAGTCAAAGCAAAGGCCATAAGAAGGTGGTAGCAGCAGCACTTTCTGACTGGGTTTTATTTTAAAATAATTTCTGGTTTAGCAAGAGTCCTGAAGAAAATCAAGAACCAGTCCTGAAGCCTCTACAAATGGCTGGAGTACCTAAAGTATCCTGGAGCATTTGCCTTTTTTTCCTCAAACCACTGAACAATACATGCAGGGTATTGTTCTGTAGGACCTGAAGAACAGCTTCTCTTGCTGTGAGGTTTCAAAAAGCTTGCAGTCTTCAGAATTATCTTACTCTGTCCACATAGGAAGGTGTGTATAAAAAGACCACAGGAGTAGGTTTTGTTCTGATACAGGGCTTGTTTTCAGTGAGACAATGACATTGGTGTCGTTTGCTGGATAAAATAATTGTCCAGCTCACAAGAAGAAATAGGCATGCTAGAAATCTGTTCTCAGCTATAGTAACAATAGAAAATATGAAACATTTGATGTCTTTTACCTTTCAGCATGAAAAGGGAACCTAAGTGGCTATGGGTACCAACAGTTGGACAGATTCATATAGCCATAAGCCCTGGTAGGCTGGGGTGATAAAATTTCCATATTGGTCCAGCATGGGAATTGGTTGTGAGAAGAAAGAACAGGGGGCTGAAGCAGGCTGGGAGGGCAACTGCCACATTTCTCAGGTTACTTCAGTATTTTGATCTTTCTAGGGAAATACCATCGAATCTGAACATTTATCTGAGCTCACTGAGGAGGAATATGAAGCCCAGTACATAAAACGCCAGGACCTCAAAGGGTTTATGTGGTTTGATGCCAAGTATTTGAATCCTTTCTTCACAAGGAGACTCACACAAGAAGTAAGTCTGTCTTGTTTCCTCTGAGCAAAGATAGTGTGGTAGAGCTGGTTGTCATTTTGCTCTGTGCCATTCCAAGCTCACAGTGCAGGAGGAACAGTGGGGCATCTCCTGTCACTGGTGCATATGGAGAGCAGCTGTAATGAAAAGCTGCACTGTAAAATTGCAGGTTGGATTAAATGAGCATCTCTTGGGGCTATCACAATTAAACTTTAAAAGGTGTATGGATTTATTGAACTCACCTTTAATCTTGCAGAGCAACGTGGAGACTATTGGGTGTTTCTACCTACTGTTCTTGCTAGGAAAAGCTGCTGCCACTCAGAGTTTTTAAAGCACTGCCACACAAAGTTCCTGCTTTTACTACTGCACATGGTCCTGTGAATTCTCAAGTTGTGACTTTTCTACAGAGTGCAGTTTTTATCTTGGAAATATGCACCAGCTTTTCAGCTGTCACTCTTAAGGTTTCTTCACTGGGAGACCAAGACTTTGAAGCTGTAAATACAAAATGACATCTGACTGAGCATGTAACTTAACACTGCATGGCTCTGAGAGGTGTAAATGCTATGCCATGTTCACTCCTATGCCTCAGAAACCTAAGCCACATAATTCACTGGGTTTCCAGATTGCCATAGAATTACGTGGCTTTGCTGTGGAGTTGATATTTTTGTGTAAAATGTGCACATTCCATTTTCGTTCCCTGCACAAATGTACTCTTTTTCCTTCTTTGGGACCTTTCTTTTCCAAAGAATGCTTTGAGCACTTTCTCACAAAAGCTAAAAGCATTTTTGCAAAACCAAAAAGGAATCAAGAAGCCAGAGTAAGCAACCTACTTGTAGTTGGTGGCTAAAAGCAGGGCTGCCATCCAGGTTGCAACCAAAGGCTAGAAAAATAAGTATGTGAATCACAAGCTTCTCACTGTTCCTGGGAACACTTAAGAAAGGAGCAAGAGTCAAAACAAGGATGTCCAGACAGCATTCAGATTGTTGAAACCCACGTAGCAGGGCTGTCTAGAAACCAGGTGAAAATACCTGTCACTCAGAAATGTCATCCATGGAACTAATTACTGACTGCACACTCAGTGTTTTTTGGTAGGAACTAGAGTTGCTTTGCATGCCTAGAGACCAGGAGGGGATTATTTCCTCAGGAATACATTGAGCTAGTCTTTCTCTTTTGCTCTAACACACAAATGTGTTGTAGCTACGTAACAAAATGTTCTGGTTTGCTTTGGCCTTAGGACTTGCACAACGGGCGCATACAAATGAAAACCCTCACAAACAAATGGTATGAGGAGGTACGACAGGGACCCTCAGGGTCTGAAGATGATGAGCAAGAGCTGCTATAGCAGAGTGGGGCAGGAACACAACCAGTTAACCCCTAGGAAGAGGATTTGAGCATGAATCTGACTGCACAAAAGCTGGAGCGCTAAGAGCAAACTTTCTGATTTCAGGCATGTTTTGTGCTACGTGTTTAGCTATAAACTGCAGATCTGCTGTGCTTGATACTACAGGTCAGCAAGAGAAACCCACAAGTGTCAGACACCGGACTGAAGAACCTTTTGTTCAGATTTTACAGCACAGCAATTTTCATGCAGTCTGTTAAAAAGCAGAAACATCTGTCATGAAATGATTATATTGTTTAATGGGTGGGGGGGTACTCTTCCTGTTTGAAGCCTGCTGTAAACATATGCTGAAGTATGGAGCCATTGTATGACTCTGCAAAACAGAATGAATTGCACTTTACTTTCTTTTTATATATATATAGCTATATATATTCATTCACAGCATGAAGTCTTGACAGTTTATACTGTGAATTTGTTTCAGCACTAGTAAGGGAATCTGACTGGAATAAATGTATAATTTATGGGATTGCACATGATGGTCTGGAGAAGATGCACACCGTGACAAAACGCAGATGTTGCACATACAAGGAAGCGCCTCTGAAAAATTATGGGTTGGTCATTTAAGAAATTTGTGATTTCTATTTTAGGGAATTTTATTTTTTTAATATCCTGAGGTAACTAATACACAGTACTGAATAGAATGAGCTTTGGGGAGCGAGGGATTGTATGACACAGTGTAGAACTGCACCTGAAATTGTAGTTTTGATGTATTTGTCTAAAGCCAGTTGTAGTTGGGTTTCTGTAACTGGCCGTTGCTCCTTGCTGGCACTTTGGCTTCAAACCTTAGAAAACAGCAGCTTTTGTTTTGCCTAATTCATGAAGCATCCCTAACACTCCAGAAGTCACTAGTGGAATTTTTAAGTTCTATTGAAAACAAAAGCAGAGGAGTGGATGAGAGTCTACAAAATCTGACATGGGTACAGAAGGTTTAATATTGCACATTGCTGAAGTGCCAAACAGCTTTCATTAATATGATTTTTCTCTTCTGCTTACACAGTTTCAAAGCACACAGCATTGTTCCCTGGTTCCCCCAGGGCCTGTTCCACATGCCCATTGCCTGGCCCCCACCAGACACGGTGTTTGCTGCACCCTGGCCATGGTGACACAGGCACCGGTTTGATTTCCCTGCCAACCCAAATTCCTCCCGAGTCATCTGCATATTCACTGCTGAGATGTGGTTTGTAGCTCTAAATCTGCACATAAATCTAACACGCCAGTGCACATGCTTGTTTCTGAAAGTCTGAGACATGTTTTTGGTCTGGTTTTGCTACTAAGGTTTTTAATCACCTGCTTACCTGCTGGGAGGAATAAAAGTTCATGAATGTATTTAGAATCCTAAAACTGGGTTGTCTGTTTTTCCAAAACAATGCATCTTGCTACAGGACTCTCCCCTTCCCTTTCCCCTGCCCAGCACTTCAAAGAGCTTCTCTCTGCTGCTCCCGGAGCTGGAACACACACTACTGGGCATCTGACTGGGGCATGAACTCAGCACCAATTGGTGCTTGATTTATTTATCCTTAGAAGGGGATCTGTGTAAACATCAGACTTTTTTTTCTCACCATTCTAGAAAATGGCAGACTTGATTATATTGTAGCTAGAGCCTTACTCAGGTTCTCATCTTGACCATGTAAGCCCAGGAGCTGGCTGGGAGGTCTCTGGGAGCTTCTCCCAACAGTGAGAAGCGCATGTTGTTCTAGATTCTATTGCACAGAGCTTAGTGTTCTGCTATAGCTCTGCTGAAATATAGCCTCTAATTTCTATTATTCCAATGAAATAGGTCACCTGTGAAATAAATAGGGATTTATACAGTACATCAGCAGCCCTTTCATAACTTCCATCAAAGCAAATTGATCATTTCCTGCCCTCTGCTGGTAATTAGGGATAGCACTCCCACATCTAATGAGAGCCTTTTGCTGGGAATCATTTTACAAATTAAATTGAAGCAATTAACTGATATAGCTAGAACTAATGAAATCACTTTGATGCAATTAAATTGAAGAAAATTTGGATGATTTAATTTAAAAGCAGCCATTCTACAACTTATTAAAATACTGCAATTTTCAAAGCTTGAAATTAAGACAGCTTTGTGCTCTCTCAAAATATGCACAAACTTCCTGATTTTTAAACCCAGGGAAGATGTTTTTACCATTATTTCAGTGACCAATTTTCATATTCATTTATCAATACACTGACTTTTCTGCCATCTCACAGATTGACTTCTTCCCTTAAAAGTAACAAGCTCAGAAAAGAAAAACTCTCCTTACTGGCTTGACCTGCAGTTACTTTTATCAGACCAATATTAAACTTTAATCCTTTTTCCACAAGTACTAGCAGCCCCATCCTGACTTGGTGTCATCTGTGAACTTACTGCAAGTGTAAACTTGATTTTTATTGCTCTCTTAAATAGCCACCAGGAAGTACAATACACATATTTCTAATTACAGAGCCCTGAAGTTCTGGCAGACAACAAACCCAGCGGCCATTTCTCTTGATGACTGTGGAGCCATGCAAAGGAGAGGCAGGGGGAGCCCAGAGCACAGCTCCCAGAGTTTTTTTTCTCCTCTTCCAGCCCCTCCCACACCCTGTGACAAGATGCCTTGGCTGCTGATGGCAAAACCCATCATCCACAGTGGGGAAGAGCACTCAGAAGCTCCCATGGCCAGGCAGGGCTGAGCACAGACCCATCTCCCCATTTCTGTGCTGGTGATGTGGCCGTAGGCACAGTGTTGGTCACCTAAACTCCCCAGCTGCCCCTGGGGTGCTGGCACTGAGGGGGCATTTTCCCAGGCTCAGCAGTCCTGCCTGTTTATGGGTTCAACAGAGCTGCTCACAGAACACAAATAAAAAAGGTGCTTTAGTAGTGGCTCTCCTCCCATCATCACCCCACAAGGTCACTAAGGAATGGCTGTGACACCACCAGTGTACAGCAGGGGCTGCAGGCAGCAGAACCTTTTCCCACTCCCAGCAGGTCATGCCAGCTGAAGGTGCTCCCTGCATCAGGTGACCCCACTGGCCACCTCCCCGGCAGATGCCTGCTGGCCCTGCTGTGCTGTGGGAGAGGAGTCAGAACACTCTGCAGAGCCTTTTCCCAGGGACAGCAGGAACTGTCACCAGGTTTTACTGTGCTGCCCAAGAGCACAGCAAACCTGTTCTGCGATGTCACCACTGCCAACTCACAGGTCTGCCCCATGCCTCGGTTTCCCCAGTAGGCAAAAATCCCCCTTGCAAAGCCCACTCTGAGCTGCACAATTCTTGGGGCTACTAAAACTACAGTCAGACCGGCCAGCCTGCCAGCAACTCCTCTGCCAGTCATGAGGGGACTCCCCTGCCTGTCCCCTCCCTCACAGCCCCACCGCCAACTGCACAGAGCACGGTCTTAACACCGGGGGTGGGCCAGCATCCAACCTGCATAGTTTTTGTGTCCCACCTCTGCCCTTGGCACCTGAGGTCTAGACCCAGCCCCAGGCTGCTTGTGACTCACCAGCCAAATGCAAGCAAACACCTCCAGCTTTCCATGTCTTGGTTTCACCATGATGATGATGTTATTTTTAATTCAACCACACCAAGAGACACTCATTCATTTTAAACATTAAAGCACCTACAGGCTGTGTCTACAGCCTAATCTAAAAGCTGCCATAAAAGGACCAAAAGCAATTGTAATTAGCTACTTTCAGGAGCTCAGCCCTCAGAAAGACCAGGGCTGAGAAATTTACTTGTTAAACACCCTTCACCTTTTCCCAGGGACTGGGCAGGCTGTAGCTGAGGTCACTCACCCCAGAGAGGAGTTTCACCCATGAGGCTGTGTTTAAAGGTCAGTGGTATAGACATTGGCTGGGGCTGCCCAACCTTTCAGAACAGGGCCAGAGGAGAGGACAGACAGATCACAGACACCAGAGGGGAACATGCAGCATTGGCTTTGTGCCACCACCGATCTTGAAGGTACAAAGGGTCTGGATGCAAAGTACCACTGACCATTACTTGGAATAGTGATGCAGGCCAAGGGCAGCTCTGATTTGAGCTGATGAGATTTCCATCAGCAATTCCCACTTTAAATTGGAACAGGAGTTGGACAAGCTTATGTGGGACCTTCGGGAGCATGGAGCTGCTGGGAAGGCTGGTCCTGCCCCCAGTCCTAATGATGGGGAAGCCTACAACAGCTGAGAGCCACAGCTGAGAGAGTTTTATACTTCCAATTAACCACCACAGCCAGAAGTAATGAAATCTCTCCAAAGCAATTATGGAGGAATGCTGAGGGAAGGGTGTTTTAAAAGCAACTGCACTAAAACGTCAGAAGGTGCCCGTCACTTGTCCCAATTTGGAGTCAAGACTTCATTTTCCCCTCAGACTACACACTCCATAGTTTGGAACCACTGGAAGATGTTTCTATATGGTCAGTGATGGATTTTCTCAAGCTTTTGTAATTTCATTGACTTTCCTTAACAGTCACCTTATTCCCTATTTTTCCTTTCCTAGGACACACATATCCCCTGCCACCCCTGGAGGGGCAGGAGCACATCACTCCCTGCTTACCTTTCAACAGAAGACAGCAAATAAAAAGGTGCCTGGAAATGCTGCTGTTTTGTGGGTTATTAACAGTCACTGTAATCCACATATCCCACAGCCAGGTGGGGATTTCTGTGGGGGAGCACAGAAATCCTAGGGGTTACTGCCCTATGCAATCAAATTAGTACCAAAGTGATTTTATCACACTGATTGATGTGAAATCATGGGATGTGTGGGCAGAAAATAATCCCAGAATGTGCCAACTGCCTTATGGCTGTAACTGGCCTCTGCTAGCTTGTCCTTGGGAGGAATAGTTCTCCTAGAGAAAGATTTCTTACTGGAGGTTTTCTGACTCAGGTTGAGCTTTTAGTAACTACATATTGCTAATGTGCAGATCAATAGATCACATGTGTCTGCACTTGCCTCAGCATCTTCAAACTCGAGGCTGACTGAACTTGGGACACAACAGCCATCACTGCTGAGAGCACAAGCACTCTCACTCAGCCAGCACTAAGTGAGAAACACAGCAACAGACACACCTCTGACAGGCACCAACCCCCACCAACGCAGCCCTGGCTTGTGCCCTGCACCAGCCTCAATGCAAGGAGTGACACAGCCCTACAGCCCCCAACCCTCTTCCCACTCAGCTCAGAGCTGATGACCAGGCTGCCCCCACAAGCAGCAACCTCCTCCCACACCCTGCCTGACTGCAGCAGCCGGCAGAACCTACCTCAGCCCCGGGGGGCAAAGCCACCATCCTTCTTGCAGACTCACCCCAGCAGGAACTGCCTGTGGAGGGAGGGAGAGGGGGGACTCCTGTCTGCAGGTCATTGGTGGCAGCTGGTTGCTCTGTTCCCAGCTGGGGATGATAATTGAATCTGCACCAGCCGGGCCATGCCCAGGGCAGGACTCCAGCCCTGCAGGTGAGAGCACCTGGCTTTGGACAGCCCGAGTCAGACTGGGGAGGGAGCCCAGCCCAGCTGTTTGGAGTTAATTAAATTGTTGGTGGAGGTGCTAATTGGCTGCAATGCCACTGCCTGGACTGGTCACAGCAGGAGTGTTTCTGTGAACATAAAGCACCCTTGGCATGATGGGCTCCCAAGGTTCTGCAATCTCACACCAAACTAAAGGTAAAGATGTTTATCTGAGGTTTTCCTGGTGTAATAAAGGATGGAGAGATATGCAGGTTGGGTTATTTTCCCATCTCCTTCAGATTTTTTTTTTTTTTGTCATTTTTTAGCTAGCTGGGGACAAGGCAGCAGGGGGGCTGGCAAGCAAAGCAAGGATCTGATGCTGTCTCGGTGGCTGGACCACACTGTCCCCCAAGACTGTCACAGCCTGAAGCTGTGGCCTGGCCAGGGGTCACATTCTTGGCCTCTGACTATCCCAGAGAGGCCTTGCCCCGAGAGCCCCCAGGAGATGGCAGCAGCCCTTCGTATTAATGTCCTCTGATGGGAAATCAGCCCTTGGCCACCGTTCTGGAGGCTCCTCTCCTCCCGGGGTAGCCGCGGGCAGCAGGTACAGCTCAGCCTTGGGGTTAGGGCGATGCTGGCTACACCACCACTGCTTTGCCCTGGCAGGAGGAAGGTTGGCTGCTGGGGAAGGAGAGGTATGTGTGCCCTGAGTGCCTGTGCCCTGGACCAGGGCTCACCCACAGCACCAGACCTGCCCATGCTCTCGCCTGGGCCACGTGCAGCAGCGATATTTCCATTTATCCCAGAGCGTGGCCACTAACACATGACTGAACCAAGCCAAATGCCTGTTTTGCATGAGGGAATTTACTTTAAAAATGTACAATTTGTAGAACACAATGACCAGTCAACAGAGACACCAAGAGCTTGTGATTCCCTTGTGTGCCAGGGTGCACAGGGACCAGTGCCTGGAGCTATGGGATGGGAAGAGGCTGAGCAGCTGTGCCCCAGGCTGGGCGGTGAATGAACTTCCTAGAAACCTGCACCTATGTTGGAAACTTTGTCCTCTCTTCACTAGCTGCCTGGATTTTCCTTTATTTGTTTGAATTGTTTGCAAATATTGCACATCTCTGGGTTGGGTGGGGGATTTTTGCATAGCAGGAGTAGGAAGAGAAGGCAGGAGCATTGCTCCCTGCATGGCCTTTCAGTTATTACTTGGCTCTTGTGCATAAAACCCTGCCCTGCCCCAACCACCTGCATCTGCAGGTATCATGCATGGGCAAAACCACCCCAGGAAGACACGTGCACCCTAGAGGTATAGACAACCCTTTCATGTTGCAGGCCCTGTCCTGTCACGAGAAAACAGGTAGTTGAAGTGGCTACGTGGAAATGACGAAGGGACAAAAGCAAGTGCCACGACGGCCATGCTGTCGGGCAGTAAGGAGAGCTGTGCAGCAGCAGCCTGCAGTGATGGCACACACAGAGAAAGCAAAGACAAGACCACCTGTGCCCCAGCGCCCTCCACTGCTTCACTGGGCTCCTCTGCAAGCAGCAACCACTTTCCCTTCCACAGAACTCACACCAGTCCCAGCGCCACTGGCATTGGAATTTGGCCATAATATCAAGGCCAAGAACCTTGGTATTTTTAATGCCTAGGCTCAGCAGTACCAAGTTTGTAGCTTACATGTCCAGTAGTGGGCACCTGCAGCCTCGCCCTGGGAGCACAACTGTCCCTCTGGGTTTCTGCACAGCCCTGCAGCTCACAGGACTCTGTAAGGTGCTGGGTGTGCTCATCAGAGAGAAGGCTGTTCTGTCTGTGCTAAGAAAAGGCAGTGATACAACCTGGGTCTGGAAGCGACTGCTAAAAATAGCACTATCTGTATCTGGAGAGAGAAGGGAGAGCTTGGGGTTGGCTTACAGGCAGAGCTGGCAGAGTTACAGGCAGAGCTGGCAGAGTTGCTGGCAGAGCTGGCAGGCAGAGTGAGCTCAGCCAGTGACAGCATCAGGAGCACCAGCTGCTTCCCAGCACTCGGGGCAGAAAATGGTTCACTATTCCCATTCAGCATGTACACAATTTACTGCTGCAGCTCTGGCCATGATGGGTTGTGGGGGGGGTTTGTTCATTAACCAGTGACAATGTAAAGCACCCCCAGGAGTGCTGGGAGTTCTGGCTGGGTGCTGGAGAGCAGCACGTTTCCCACCTCTGCTACTGACTCTTCTCATCACCTTGAATGCATCTTTTAATTTTGGGGGACATCACCAACCTCTCTCAGCACCCTGGCTGTGTTAATCAGCCTCTGCAAAGCAAAACCAGATCCAGCTATGCACAAGACTGGGTAAATCTGCAGCTCGGTGCTGGGGGATAGGAAGCAACAGAGCTCAGCCCCAGGTGAGCTTCACCACGGGGCTACCAGCCTGCTATGGGAGTGAGACTGCTGCTAGCCTGCCCTGTGCCAGCTGCCACAGAGATTGTGAGGGTCGCCCTATCGATGGCTTTGCATTAGGCCCTTCTGCAGCTCCTTGGTCCTTTTCATCCCAGTCTCTTCCCATGGGTGTTCTGCCCACAATCATCTTCAAACACTGACTACAAACCCGGGGGCTGCTGTTGCCCTGGCAGCTGTTCCCTGCACAGCAGCACCAATGGCATGAGCTGCCCCGTCATCCCAGCTGCTGGGAGAGACATTGTGGCCACAGCTCAGCTCCAGGATGGTGCTACAGATTTGCTGTTCCCTGACTGGAGAGCACAACCTGGGACTGCTATTAATCACGCTGGGAATATTTTAACCCCAAATCTTACTCTAAAGACAAGCTCCCTTTTTGATCTATAGGATGGTGGTGAGTTTGTGTTCAAGTTGAGGGAGTGGCGTAACCCAGCCTGCACAGAGAGTTGTCTCTTGAGAGGTATATAAAGATGCTTCATAATCCCAAGTGAGGTAGCTGAGTGGTGTGGTCCTGCTCCCCAGTGGGGAAGGACATGGTCAGTGGGGGCTGTAGGAACTGGCACTGGGGGTAGGATGCCCCTTGGGGTCTCCTAGGCCCAGCTCTCCCAGGCACAGTTTCTTAAGATGACCAAGTTCCTACTTGGTCAACAGAGCACCAGGATGGAAAAACAAAGGCCAAAGGCCCAGACAGCAAGCCACAGGAGAAACTGAACCCTGAGCAGATTTCAGGCACTAGGAGGTCTTTTTTTTTTTGGTTGGTTGGTTTGGGTTTTTTTTGTTTGCAAATGCAATGACTAGGCTCGGAGTTGGAAGAGCCAAACCAGGGAGGGAGGTAAGATTGGTCTTAAATTTTCATGTCACGTCATCTGCAGAACTTGCTGGGGACCCATCAGATGCATAGGTGAGAGAAATGCATTTGGGTTTGTCTTCCAGTCTACTGGTAGGACACAGCTGGGCTCAGAGAAGGTCTTTCACAATATCCGATGGCAGAGCATCCCCCACCACATTTGCAGCCCCCAGGCCTGATGTTTTCCGTGTGACAAGCACCATCACCTGCACAGTCCTCTTCAGGCCTGGCTGGCAAGCAGCTCCGTCAGCCAGGATAGCCAGCGGAGCAGGCCGGGGTGAGCTGCTGGGCACCTTGGGGTGGCTGTAGCACTTGGGGTAGTTACTAAAACACTCAAAAGTGTCATCGCAGTTTCTGGAGGCCCCGGGGCGGTCACTGCAGCCTGGGGACGGGAATGGCTGGAGGGCGGCGCTTGGGCAGCCACAGCACAGCAGGGTGCGGATGGCCTGGAGGAGCACCACGTCCTTGGAAAGGAACTTCTGGAAGTTGGGCTTGAAGAGCAGGTACACCAGGGGGTTGTAGAGCGTCGAGGACTTGGCAAAGGCGGCCGAGAGCACGAAGGCCAGAGCCGGCACCTGGCTGGCATCGCCAAGGACTGCCCACAGGGCAATGACCGCGTAGGGGGTCCAGGCAGCCAGAAACCCCAGGCACACTGCAATGCTCAGCTGGAAGAGGAGATGGAGACAGCAGTGCTGTGAGCCTCCTGCAGCACATGTGGGATGCTGATCCCCCCCAAAACTCAGCCCTGTGTAATAGATCCCCGAGCGATCAGTCACACCCCCAAGATAGGTGCTCAGCCTTCTGGACCTGTCACACTGGAGCATCGGGGTGTCAGACATCAGGGCAGCATCTCAGCACATCCCAGCATGGGTGTATAAACCTGCACTGACTTCAAGTGACTCACATTCCATCCCATCTGGGAAACTCAGGGATTACCTCATCCTGCTGCAGCAGGTGGGTACAAAGCACCCAGCAACATTGCTGGGACCAGGCCAGCATTAGACTCCAACAGCCTTTTGGCAGCACCCAAGATCCCTGCAGTAACCTGTGTGTGGAGTAGCCCAGAGGATGTGGAAACAGGCCATGTTCAGACCCCCCCTCCTACTCTAAGCAGACATGAATGCTTCTTTCAAGGCTAGACTTGCAAGCTGTTTCCTTTTGTATTTGGTTTTCCTTTTTAAAGGTTATCTTTTTTTTTTTTTTTTTTTTTTTTTTTACATATTCTTGGTAAATTATAGTATTAGCTTGTAGTCTGGGGAACAATGACTCATGCAAGCTTCTTTTATGACCATTCCCAATGTAATTTAAAAGGAAAACTCCTCTACCTGATGGCTTTAAACAAGGAGAAATGTAGACTGATACAAACACCTGGAGAATCCATCCGGAGCAGCAGACACCCTCGCAAGAGGGGTCCTGCCATGTCTGTCTAGGGGGCAGGAGGGGGGCACTCTGGGACCCTGCAGCACCGTGAGCCCTCCCTACCTTCACCACCAGGCTGTGCACGCTGCGGGCTCTGCGCTGCGGGGACGTGTGCTGCCTGACAGCTCGCCGGGACACCCGCACCGTCCAGAGGATCAGCGAGTAGGAGATGAGGATGAGGAGGCAAGGCAGAAGGTAGCAGAAGATGAAGAGGGCGAGGATGTAGAGCGTGGCCTCCCTGCTCGAGGCTTTCCAGGTGATGCAGCAGGCTGTCCCGTAGGGCTCGGGGCCGTAGTTGCCCCATTCGGCCAAGGGGGCCGTGGCAAACATCAGAGCATAAGCCCAGACGAACAGCAGCAGCACTCCGGCGTGGCAGGGAGAGAACTTGTTGCCTGCGGCAGAGGGATCGGCGTGAGGAGGGTTTCCCATTGGCGAGGGGGAGCAGAGACTGGGGCTGTGACCCCGAGTTGCCCACACCTCCAGGCACCAGGAACGAGTCCAGTCCCTGGGACACGGCAGGGTAGGAGCTGCTGAGCTCAGTCATGGAATGGGCAGAGCTGCACCAGTGCTCACCCTCGGGCCCCGGGACAGATGGACATCCTCCTGTCTCCTTTGGCAGGCAGCCAGAGCAAGGAGCCACGAGAAACATTAGAGTTTGCCCCAGTCTAGGCAGCATGTGGCAGGATCAGTGGTGCAGACTCTCTTTAGGAGGAATTCCTGGAGGGTCATGTGGCTGCTGGTGGCATGGGAGGGAAACTGCACCCACGCCCCACAGGGACAGGGCTGCACCCATGGCCCCATGGGCAGCCTAGAGAGAGAGGATGCCTCAGAGCCTCCCATACATTGTCATTTGAGGACCTTTTGCTCTGGCAAACTGAAGCACTGGAAGAGGCATTCCATACCCCATCCAATCTAAAACTCCTTGATCCTCTAAGAGTTTAGTATAAAATGCTAAATCTTCAGCCATACACAGGAGTAACACTTTTCTTTGAAACGAGGCAATTAAAAGCACACTGAGATGAGCATTTTCCTCACAGAAAACAGGCTGGGGTGTCACAGGGAGATAAGACCAATGTGCCAGGCTGGCTAAGCCATTGAGAGAGCAGAACCTGCACAGGGAAACACCACTGGTACCTGGGCTGCCTTTTAACAGGCAACTTTTATCTTTATCTTTCCTTCCACCTTTTTAGTGATCTCCTGAGGTGCTGTGCTGGAACATAATCAAGGTTACTCTGCTCTGGCATCGTCCTTGAGGCACTGTGAGCTGCTGAGAACAAAGCACATTGGCAGTGGGCAACAGCCACGGGCTTTGAGCAGATGAGCCATGGGAGGAGGATGCATCTGGGGGTGCTGCTCTGCAAATCAAACTAAGATCATTGATTTCCCACTTGATTTCTCTATTTGGTCTTTAATCCAATGTTTGCACTGAAGATACTTGTTAGATGCAGTGTTAGCAGCTGAGCCCAGGAAAATAAGAAGCAACACCAAATAGGAGGAGCTGTAAATGTGATGGGGACATCCTTGGATCCCCTCACTTCTTTGGGTGCTCTCTGCATTGCATGCCCTCTACAAAGAGGTCGTGCCCAAGGTTAGAATCACAGAATGTTAGGGATTGGAAGGGACCTAGTAGATCATCTAGTCCAACCCCTCTGCCAGAGCAGGATCTGCATGCAGTCACATTAGCTTCTGGAAGTCCAGGTGAAAACAGAGCTACAGAAAGCAGCTGTAGTACTACACACCCAGTCCTCCTGTATTAATTATTTCAGTGAGTTAAATACATTTAGCCTATGACTCTCCCACCAGGGACAACAGAAAGCAGCTCTTCTGTGCACTGCCAGAGCTTGGGGCTTCCCAAATGCAGAATCTGCTCTGGCCTAAGCTCAAGCCTCTGTGTGGACATTAAAATCCCTGTGACCTGATGTGATAGAGCAGCTGGGACTTTTCTACACAGCACATAACTCCCCTTTGATACTTGGATGATGCTCCTGAGCCCTGGAGTGAAGCAGGGGGATGGCTGGGATGCATACACAGGTCATGGGCACAAGATGCTGGGGCTCCATAGCCCCACACAGGTGGAGAGGGGGAAATACAGAAGTTATTAAAGCCTTCAGAGTCTGCTGCACCAGTGTATTGACTGGGAATGGGTTACCCTAGATCTGTCCCATAAAAAAAAAAAAAAAAAAGTTTGTGTTAACAGAGAGGAGTGCAAGTATAGATCACATAATACATCCCAGCACCTACCATATGCTGGGTAACAGACCTTCAGGCAGCAAACCGTGCTGAGCACCGTCAGGCTGGTGAGGCTGCACAGCCCGAACAAGACCCCGCAGAAGGCGTAGAGGGTGCACACTGCCTGGTTGAAGAGCCACCTGCAAGTAAACCTGCAGGTAAAGCCAGACCATCCCCTCTGCCACATGGGTGGATCAGAGCTGTCTCTGCAGCCCCTGCTCCAGAGGAAGGCTGGGTATTTCCCAACTGCTCTCCTGCTGGTGGGGCCTCAGCTGCTGGTCCCACACTGGAAGCAAAGCTGACCACACATGGGGTGGCTGCAACAGGCTGCACAGACATCAGTGCCTGACTACCCAAGAAAACATGGGCATGATCTTGTCCCCAGTTTGTTCCCTGAGCACCCCAGTGACTGGCATGCATGGAGCCATGGGTGCAGGAGCTGCCCTGATCCATGCCAGCGCACACAGCTGCAGAGTCTGTGCCATGTGAGTGCCAGCTTGGAAACCCACCACTAAACTCCTTTTACAGTGAGTCTGTGTGAAAACTGGAGGGAACAGCAAAGCATCCTGCTGTGAGATGGAGTCTATGACATGACCCATGCCTGACTCCTTGGGTCCCTCCACCCCACCAAAGATCCCAGCAAGGATCTCCCCATTTCAATACAAGGTTTATAAACTGCACCTGGGGCTGTTGGTCAGCACAGAACCGCTTCCACAAGGTACCTGTGTGCAAAGAAGGATGAGGTGGCCAAGGGAAAGAGTGTCACTGTCATGCTCAGGTCACTGATGGCCAGGTTGACGATGAAGAATTCAGCAGGCTTCAGCACAGACCTCTTCTGATAGGCCACCAGCAGGAGCAGCGAGTTACCAGAGAGGGATACGATGCCTGTGGAGAAGCCAGAGGAATGGTGCTGTATATAACTGAGCCAGGAAAGGAGCCAGGATCATCCTGAGATATTTGGAAGCAAACACCAGAAATGTCTAGAGGATGGAAAGGGCTCCATGCTTCCCTCTCTGGAGTGGGCCGAGCAGGTGAGCCCACAGGATCTGCAGAGCTCTGCAAGCATAACTGGAGCTGCTTTACATTGAATTTGATCCCTTCCCCAGATTCTAGAGAGGTGTTTGGCAGGGGCTCTGGGTGCAGGATCTGGTCAGAGTCACTTCTTCCAGCTGGAAGGAGCAAGAGGGGCACTTCCTTCCAGCTAGACAAATAACAGGAGCTTTGTGTGGTTGCTCTTCTGATGTGAGGCCAAGGAGCTAGGCCCCTTTGCCTTTTTAATTTCTTCCTGGCAATGCTACTCTCTGAGCCTGTGTTGTCCCATATCACAGTAACAAAAACAAGAAAAAAGGCATTATGAAGATCAAGGAAAATCCAGACTAAACAAAGAAGGGTCTTTGTTTGCTATTAGTGTATTTAAAACAACAGGAGTGATTAAAATTTTATAACAAGAGCTTTCTCTTTTTTTTTTTTTTTTATTACTTAATTACACTTTTATAGAAAAGTGGTTTCATTGTCCCCAGAAGGGGAGTCTTTGCTGCTCTTGGGGCAGGATGGGTAGGATGAGTTTTTCCTTAATGGATTAGGTTGTAAATTAAATACCATGCTAAGAACCAGTTCCCAAAGCCGCCAAATGGCGAACACTAAAGTTTCCCTCAGAAACAGGGTTCTCTCACAGGACCTGGCTAAATCCAGAGCTTTGGAAGCTTTGGAGTCTCTGGAGAGTATAGTACAGAGTTTGTTTGTCCTTCTTCCCAGCCTCATGAGGTATTTTTTCCCACAGAGCTAGTCTTGCATCTGTACTAAGAGTTTTTTATTATCTTTACTAACTCCTGGGAACTGTAGATGCCCATAGGGCTGTGGGCAGTCCCAGTGGCATGAATACCCTTGGGTTCCCCATCCTCACAGGCATGAAAAATTATTCCAGCATTTGGGAGACAACTTGCTCAGGTCTCAAAACTGGAAGGATTTTCTTTGCCCATTGTTCACTTCTGGTCCTCACCCAACAGGGATAGGTCACCTCAGAGCAGGTTCCAGACCCTGAGTTTTGCCTGATGACTTTTCAGGACCCATAACTCCATTCACCAGCTTCTTCTACTGACAGCAAGGGCCAGCTGTAGGTCCAAATCACCTTCAATAGTATGAAGCTGGCAATGCTAACAAAGTCCCTTTTCATCTCACATCAGGTGGCTGCAGTAGGAGTTACATGTTCCTCAAAGGTTGTTCTTCAACTTTCAAAATATTTAAAAACATAACCAGTATCTGCAGTTCCCCTGATAGGGGAATGCAGTCACCAAGCTTTGGACAGATCATCCTTTCATGTAATATGGAGAGGGATAAGGTGGGAAGGGCCAGTTTGGTTACTCTGCTAATGACCAAACACATCTGGAGCATCAGTGACTGCAAAAGGCCTGAATGCCTCCGGCAGGCAGGTACCTGGGCTGCCCGCAGCAGGGATACAGGCATGACAGATTGTCTTTCCTTACCAAAAACTAAATAGAGAGTGCCAAAAATCAGGTCTTCTCTCTCGGATAAGGTGGAGGCGAACACCGAGGTATTGGACACATTTCCCATCTGCAAAGCAAGATACAAATATGAGTGAAGTTTGGCCAGTGCTCAGCTTTGCCAATTCCCAGCTCCACGACATGCTCCTGGCACAAAGTTATAACAGAGGCAGCAGCATGCAGCCCCCTGTCAGCACCTGCACTGACCCAACCAGGCAGGGGGCTGGTAACAGGATCAGGCTGGTAATCTCACTTAATTACCATTTCTTCAATTACAGATTCTACTCATTAGCATTAGCCTTTGATCTAAATTTTCTTCGCACATCTCAGCCACGTGTTTACTGCAGCAGGAGCTGCATGTTTAGACATGGGGACTGCTCAGAGCTGAAGGATCTGTGTTCTGCAGAGTCCTCAGCCTTCTCCAGGCTTGCCCTGTCCTTCACCTGCCTCCACCTGTCCCTGTGTCCACATTGACAGAGAGACTTGATCCAAACTCTCTTTGGTATGCAGCCAAGACCTGCTCATATGCCATCCTGGCGGCATATTAATTGCCTCTACTGCAAGACGTGCACGGCGTGTGCTGAGAAGGACCTGTTCAGACAAGGGGACTGGCAGTAAGCTGTTCATCAAACCCCAGCACAGGAAACTCTACAGCTGGGGATGGAGAGAAACTGTCACCCCAATCATCACTGCTTTTGGCTGGGACCTTCCTTCTTCAGCTGGAACTGAATCTGATCTGTGTTGCCAGCAGTGCAGGCAGTGAAGAACTTGAGGGTGAACACTTGCATTAACACAAGAGAAAAATAGTAGTAAAAAGCCATTCTCTTTCTCAGGGTGCCTTACTCAATCATTGAGTTTTATCGACCTAATTAGTTTCCCTGTTATTTTGTGCAGCTGAGCCAAAGGTTCTCAAGTGCTTAGGAAGTTAATAGGGGGTAGTAGAGCAGAACAGCAGACGTGTTTCAGTATATTCACTCCCTTCACTGATAACAAATAAATGGAAAAATATTTTGTTCAGGTGAAGGAAAAAAAAAAAAAAAGAGATGGGGCAAGAGAAAATAATGGTTTAATTATATGTTTCAATAGCTGTCAGCTTGCTTGCTGGGATGTTTAATGCATGCAGTATTCCTGCCTCCTTCCCCAAGGTCCTACCTGCACAGCACAGGGGGCCAAGAGAACCCTGTGGGGAGCAGGGGCTGGGGCCAGCCACCACGAGAGGGAAGGGGCTGCTTACTCCTGCCCCAGAGCCCAGTATTCCAAGGGCCATGCTGGAGCTGGAACAGGGGACAGACCTGGCTGCATAAGGAGGAGTTAACAGTAATACCTCCCCAGTGCAGATCCCGAGCTGAGCTTTAACTGCTTCCAGGCGGCTGGGGAGGTATCACATGTGCCGGGAGCTGGAGCCTCTTCCTCGGAATTCTGCTGACATGGACTCCACAAACAGAGCAACTGCCCTTGTTAGCTGTGCCTGTCTCACATCCAAGGCTGCATTCGGACAGATGGAGCTAATTGCTTGAAGTAACGAGTAAATTAGGTTTGAATGTAAGTGTATTTTAAGACACTAATTGATGTTAAACTGCCAGGAGATCCTGCCAAGAGTTCTTCATTCTCTGTTACTGGCCCCTATAGATAAATACCAATGGACCACAGTTCCTCTGGCCTACTACATGGCTATCTTGGGTTAGGTGGATTAGGACCTATGGGGTGTTTACAGCTCACACAGGCTCACTGAAAAGCAGCAAGCAAGACTATCTCAAGCATCTGATGTTAAGTAATTAAAAAAAAAAAATTATGTTTGGTGCCTACATACCATGAGTATGATGGAGTTGTCTCTGCAAGCCAGGCAGGATGCTGGTTAATTTAGTTAATGGGAGCTGCAATGGTCATCCAAGGTTCTCAATTCACTCTGTTGAACTTCTGGCCTCTCTGAGTGGGTCCTGCTTCCCTTATGAACAGAGATGAGGGAAAGTGAGAAAACTAGTCTGTGCAAAATTGTCCCAGCAAGTGTGTGCTGCACAGAAAGAGGTGTTGTGCAGTGAAGACAGAAGGAGCAACAGCAAGGAAGGTTTTGGCTCACTTGCTCTAGTAGGTATTGCCAAAGCCCTTGTGCTGCTGGCAGACATCCACATCCTTGAGATGTGCTTTGCCCAGGTTACTCGTTTGACAGCTCAGTGCTGGTTTAAAATTAAGCTCCTTTTACATCATCCCACTAAACTGAGGGAGGGTCTCAGGAAGCTGTGGCACACTTGACTCCTTCCTCACCTCATTTATTGGCTTTTGGCAATGAGAAAGAGACATTGTGCCGTTTTGAAATGCCCATCCTTCTGCCTGGGTCTGGAAAATCTGGTCTATGGCACTGTATGAACATTGTGAAGGCAAACATGGACAGTCAGGAGGTCTAACCACTTCTGTTTGGGTTTCCAAGTACAAAAGAGCTTTCTGCCACAATCTCTACTTGAGACCACCACATCTGGGATTTTTCCAATCTTTTGCTGTGTAAAACAAAGCATTTGTTTAACAACAGCACGTGCTTTACCAAGAAACTAAGCCCTAGCTATTATCTGCCAGCTTGGAAGAGGCTGCTGGCCCTTGGGAATTGATATGCAGGCACCTATGCGAAAAGCACCGAGTAGAGTGATTGCTCAGGCAGGCTGACAGCCTTGCTGCCAACTTGCTACTTCAACATATCAGATGTCCCCTGACTGGTTACCAGTACATAAAAATACAGCATGACAACTTCTCATAAATCATTACTTGTATTTATCTACATGTGGTTTTGATGTTCAGCTTTTAAAATTAATTATCTTTTAAAATTAATTATCTTTTAATATTTGCCTGTGAAAATACATATGGGAAATATTAATATTTGCATCTTAGAGGCTTCCTACTTTAAATAATATAGTGTTTGTGTCAAAGTAGCAACTTGACTTGGACAACTTCTTCACAGCCCAGCACACATTTTGCAGGTGCACACTTCCCTGTCCTGGCTGTTCCTTATGCTCTCATGGTTCAGAGCACATTGTTCTCATCTCTGCTTTGGCACTGGGGCAGCCTTGGACCCACTCACACAGAATCACAGAATGTCAGGGATTGGAAGGGACCTAGAAGATCATCTAGTCCAACCCCCCTGCCAGAGCAGGATCACCTAGTCCAAGTCACCCAGGAACAGATCCAGGTGGGTTTGGAATACCTATGGCAGATTTCTGATGTCTACGACACAATTCATCTGCATCGATCTCCTTTTCTTAGCCATTTTAAGTCACAAGGTGCTTGTTTTGCACCCCTCATAATCCCTCCCTACTTGTCTTGTCTGGTCACGGTGCAGAGGACTAAGCACTGTCACCATGGCCCCCAGCAGCAGATGTTGCTCATGAGAAGGTTACGAGAAGTCACTGTCACCACCATCCATATGCTTGGCTTTCTAACTGTGCTGGGGAGACCACAAACTCCTTGGCCATCCCTCTAAACATCTACACAATATAATTATCAGGGTATGCAAGGTTGGGTTCTAAACAGCAATAAGCCAAGATCCACCTTGAGCTCTGCTTAGAGAGAACAGGGTTTAGGTAGGAAATTATCCCAGCTAATACTGACTTGGGAATGTGCACACCATTCCTCAGCCTGTGCTGGATACCCAGGGAAGCAATTCACTACGTGGTTTTCTACATTTCCACCCCACTAAAAGCAACTCAGAGTAACTCAGTTTGCTTGATTTACCACCTGCTCGCAGGTTTTCACTGACAGGTTTGTGCTGAAGGTGACTGTCCTCTCTGTGTCCTCAGCATGACTGATGGCACCTGCAGCTCCAGGAAGCTCATCCCTGCCTACCCAGCCAAGGTACTGGTACATGCAGGTGTCCAGCCAGGGTGGCATTTCCCTATTTGCTCCCTGGGAACTTGGGGTATCAAATACAGAGGAATCCTTAGCAGAGACCATGAATCCTCGACAGAGTCATCAGCACAGAGGTGACAACAAGCAGCTTTAAGCTGTCCATTCTTGACTTGATCTGTGCTGAGCCCATCTTTCCATAGATATTAAAGCAACAGCAAAACTGTTATTACCTGTTCTGGGAGCTGGGCAGCCCCAAGCCCTGTGACTTTGGTGTGCTCCCTCTGCAAGGGCAGTCTGCAGAAACCAGCCCAACTGCTGCACTCCTATGGGGCTACACTTCTGGGCATTGAGTACACACTGCCTGATTGCAGGGAGACTACAAAATCATTTAGGAGGGGAGCACAGTGGCTCTGGGCATGGGAGAAGATTGTTTTTTCCCTTTAGAATATCAATCATTTAAATAGAAGGATGTCTCTTGGATACCTGGTACTGACCTGTGATGTAAGCCCCCTCCAAGTGCTTTCACACCCAGGGCTCAAGCTGAATCTCTCCCTTTACTGACTCCAGTGCAGACTGAGATTCTCCCTTGAGATTTTCACTGGCAATTCCATCTTGCTGGACACAAATGCTGGAAAACTCTAGCAGAAAAAGGGAAACATTTCTCAACCATTCTTCACCTGTCCTATGTAAATCTTGTCTGTAGCCTCAAGTCCTCACCATACTATGCAGCGACCCATAAAGAATAGCAAAATATATAGGACTTGAGTTCAGGTTTTGTTTAAAAGCTTTTGAGCTGTTTTTAACTTAGGAAAAAACAGCAGTGGCAAATTGTGGGTTTAGTGGAAGGCAGTTAGCCAGCTGCAAGACAGAGCTGGGGGATCTGAGACTTAACTGAAGAGAGCAGGCAGAGCTTAATGGGATGCTGCAGAAAGGTTCTCTGATGAGATTTCTCTATCACAAGGAAGCAGAAAAGGTTCCTTCTCCCCTTTTCAGGCTACCCTCTAAAAGATTTGTGAGGAAATTGGGTTTTCTCCTCACTAGCACATGCAGGAGAAGGCAGGGCAAGAACATCACTCTGGTGCATATTCATAATTGTCAGAGTGAAAAAGCTGTTTCAGAGTATTTAATTTCACAGCTAACAAAAATCCAATCTCAATGTGCTTTCTATGATGAATGTCCTTAGGAGACAACCTCTCCCCTCCTCATGTGCCAAACCATTTTAATTGATGCTAAGATTAAATTTATTAGAAAGCCACCAAGCTATTAGATCCACAGTATGACACTGTGGATGTGGAAAGAGGGAGGAGGTTTGATACATAATCATCAGCTTCTACATTTTTCTTCAGAATTTCTTGAGAAAGTGACTCTTTCCCCTTAACCACAAACAGATTTAAAATGGGCAGAGCTCCCACAGGAACTTTTGAGGTGGGTGCCTATGTCTCTGGGACAAATCCACTCACGTTGGGCAAGTATAATCTGTCTGGGGCTCTGAGTTACAGCGCTTGTCCATACAATTGCCTTCAGTGCTGCTTGTTGCTGACCATCCCTGCACACAACAACCTGCAAGGAAGGGAGGAGCAGTTCCTGCTGATTGAGAGCCCTGCAGTGGTGTAAGCTGGGTGAGACCTGGTTGAAGTGCCAGAGTGCTGGAGGGACATCCCAGGCTGCAGAGTGACACCCAGTAATGGGACTGGGAGTCATTCGTTCTGAGAGCAAAGATTGTGCAGGGAAGAGAGAATCCAGTAGGAGGTGGATGAAGAGGTGCTGGAGACCAGGACCCCTCCTTATGCTATGGGTGGGCAGGAGGACATAATGCTGGTGGTGACAGGGGACTGCTGGGTTCATCTCCTCCACAGAGCACCCTGGATGCTAGATGCTTCACAGCCCAGAGAAAACAATCTCCCTTACTCTCCCATGCTCTTTGGAGGATAAGGAGCGACAGGTGATTTATACCTCCCTGTACCATGAGAATGACGTCCTTCATTAACCTAATTGGAAATAACCTTCATTTATGGCTGAGGAAATAATTCCTGAAATTCTCATAACGCATAGTTCTCCCCTGGGCCATATTCCATTCTTCCTCAAGAGCTCCTGGAAGCAGAGATGCTGAACACAGCACATGTACACCACCTCCGAGATGCTTTAGCAAAGCACACGTGTGTTGAGAAATGGAGCCTGGGAAAAAGGAGGGACTGTGGTCACACAGCTGCACTGGTGACGAGACAGGGCACGGCCCAGCATAAACAGTCTGGAAGGAATTGTTCCTGCTCCTCAGCATGCATGTACACACGCAGCAAAGGAAAGAGAGAACTGGCAACACTTGCAGGACTTTGTATCAAATCCCTGGCAGATCTCCATCACCCTATCAGGGGGGCTGCAAGTGTCCTGTGAGATCAAGCCTGCAAAACATAACAATAATGCAAGAGAGAAGAACTTCTATTTCTGACATATTACTTGGGATGGGCTTTATTTTTTATGGCTGTGCTTGAGCTAGTTCTAAAGCACACATCTCTCATTGTAATGCAGGAAATGATAAAAATGCCTCTCTTGCACTGATAGATATGCTGATGTCACTGACACATGACAATAAATCAGTTTTATAGAATTATGGAGAGCTATCATTTTTGTGTCTGGAAGTAAATCACAGACTAGATCCTGTAAACTTGTGGCAGCTCTGTGCAGCAGACAGGCAAGTGAAGCTCAGTACGAAAGCTATTGCAAAAATCTCAGGCTTTCACCTGCTGCTTTCACTGGGGGCTTGTTAAGTCTTTTCTTCCCAGGTGAATGAGGTGGTGGTGCACTTGTTAGAGCTCCTCTATGAGGAGGATGCCAGGACTTCTTTCACACCTTGCCCCAGGAGATGCTTACATTGTCTTTACCCTTGTGGAAACAATACAGTGAGTAATCTGCTTCATCACCAATTCACAAACCTTTTCTGGTTGTCCTCGTCTGCTTGAAACCTATCTGAGACCTCTCTCTGAGTTGCTTCCTCAGGTGAGTGTGTGACAGAGAAGGAATCTCACACAAGCCTCCCCTTATGCTGTCATGTTTTGAGGAGAGTCACAGGCTGCAGAAGCATCAGTTCAGGTAGTAAATGCATTCACACTCATTTCTGACAGAAACAGCTGCTGGAGTTTTCTTCCAACTCAAAAAAAAAAACCCAACCTGTCTCAAAAACACAACTATGCTCAATCAAGAGTAAATCTAACTCCTCTGGGAGGGACTTCAGATGAGAATGTCTCATCAGGGGCTATCCAGCCAGCACAACACAGCTCTTTAAAATCAAACTGCTTGGCCATGTAGTCCTCAGGCACACAAAGCTGCTGTTGAATTTGATTTAAGCTCCATTGCTCAGACTGTTCTGAGAAGAGACAGACTGTGAAAGCTCCTTTCCCCTCAATTTAATCAGACTTCAAAATGAGATGAAGTTTTCCAAGCAGCTGCTGCCACAGGTACACTACCAGGAAACCCTCATATTCTGCATCCCAGACCTTAATCTCCTGTTCACAGGAGGAAACAAACCTAAACCCACACTTAATGTCTGTATCTGGCACCTGGGAGGACACTGGCATTGCTGGACTGTCCTGATTACATGCACTCTGTCTATCTGAAAAAACATTTTCTGTGATTGTTGGTTTTGCCCTTTTCCTCTCCAGACTTTGACAGTTGCTTTTCTTCAGCCAACATACCACAAAGCCAGAGTCTTTCTTGGAGAGGAGGAGGAAACCTGATGAGCCTGGAAACTCATCTGACCTCCAGTTTCTTTCAATAGTAAATAGCAGGAATCGATTTTTGCAGTTCCTAGCACAGGGGAAGCTCAGACTCTGCTGCCTGCCTAGCAAACAAAGCAAGCCCTAAAAAGTCACAGAAGAGCAAAAGAACATAGCTGAGTGACAGCTCGGTATCTGAAGGACATAAGGAAAGGCAGCCCCCAGTCCTCAACCCCAAATAACTTTGTCAATTACAGAGTTTTCCTGTGCCAGGGCTGCCCATCCCCATTGGTTACTGACAAAACAAATCTGCTTTCTGCCACCCAGGCTCTTGCAAGCCCATTTGATGGGGGTGCACCCCCACACCCCTAAAGCTCTCAGGTGGGTCACTCACACATACAGTGCCCAAAACTGCCCAGGCACCCAGAAGCTGGCACTGATAGTGCCCCCATGCCCACCCCGGGACACGCACCCCCGGGTGCTGTGCTCCATCACCCCCCACGAGGGAAGCGCGTCTCTCACAGCCCCGGGGACGGCGCTCTCTGCTCTCCATCACCTGGGGACACCTCGGGCACCGTGTCTTCCCCAAAGCTAGAGCCAGGGACTCTCGGGAGCACAGTGTAGCCCCTGGGGATGCCCGGGGCAGCGCCTCCCCCGTGGCCGGGCCCCCCTTACCTTTCCCGGAGGAGCTCCCCCGGCGCAGCTCGCTCCGCTCTCCGCCGCCAGAAAACTTGCCGGGGGCTCCCGCGGCAGCTCCGCCGGGCGGCGGTGAGGTGGAGGGAGCTGGGGAGGACGGCGCAGGTTCCGCACCCGCGGGAATGCGGCGGCTGCTACCGGGGCTCAGCACCGGCGACCGCGGACAGCTCCGCTCCCGACGCGCCCGCACCGGGCTCTGGGCACTGCCCACGGGCTGCGGCGGCCGAGAGATGTCCTCCCCCTATGGTGGCAGCTCCTGTGCCGCAGGGCTGGCACGGCCAGCTCAGCCTGGGCACCTGCCCTCCCCTGCACTCCGCTGCCCATCAGGCACCCGCCTCCCCAGCTGCACATCCCCACCAGCTAACCTTGCAGCCACTGCCTCCATAGCAAGAGAAACTGAGGCACGGAGACCATAGTTTAAAGCAGCACCCCGTGACCACAGCATCCCCAGGCTCACTATTCCCTTCCCTTGGCCACCTTAGTTCATCCCCACTCCAGGGAGGCATGCTTGTAATTCACTCACCTCTCCCTGAAGATCTGTCGGGCCACCCGACACAACTCCATGCTGTGCTGTGAGGTGCTCCAAGGACATGCTCGGAGTGACAGAGGAGACTAGGAGGTGGGGATCACTGTGCTGAGCCATTGCCAATCGGAGCCGGGTTCTGTCTTGCACCCAAATCATTTGACCTGCCCCTGCTTGGCAAGACAAGAGTCACAACCATCGCTTGACCATGCGTTCTGCTAATGGTTTCCATGCCAAAAGCTTGCCCTTTGTTGCCAATTAGAAATGGGAACAATATCAAAAATTCCAGTGTGCATTTTTAAAGCTCCAAATACAGTCAAGGCTGCTGGTCAGCTTGGATTTGGCTGCTTAAATTTGCTTCAGAAAGGAAGACAAAGCTGGAGAAATGGACAGCAATAGCAGAGCAACAACCTTACATACTCCACGTGCTTTGGAAAGAGCCTTCATGTGAAATATTTATGGACAAAACAGCTATGTAAATAGATACATACTGAGATTATTATGAACTGAAAGTTAGCTGTTGTTTGTGTTCCAGAAACACATAGGCCTCAGCCAAGTTTGAGGCCCTGTTGTGTGGTCCCCTCCACGTAGCCAGAGTTAACCCAAAGAGCCTGACATCCATCAGGGAAATGTGTCCCACTTTCTGCCTTTCACCTGGGATGGATCTAAGGGCACGATACTCAGTGACACACCAAGGGACACAGAGGCCTCAGCAGAGACACAAGCTCAGATATGAGCAGCAGCACTTTCCACTCCACACCGGGCTTTACCCAGGGACTGCAAAGGGTTACTAAACTTTGTGGGTATGTTTGTACAATTGCATTATTTTCTTGGCATAGTCTCCTTGGGAAACAGACCTCCATATCTCAGTCTGTCTTTCAGCAGCAGCACCACTGTCCCCCAATATTCCTTCATTAATCAGCTGTTCTCACCCACATTTGGAAGAGGCATCGAAGTCTTAGAAATAATTTAATTCCCACTTGGTTTGTGCAACAGGGGAACACCCAAAGGAGCTGGCTGAGGTGAGAAAGCTCAGCGGAGATGCCATGGGCAGGCAGCACCCACAGACCCCTGCTTGCTGCCTCTGTTCTTGTCTGCAAGTATTGAGAGAGACAGAGAAGCCAGAGGCTGTGGACGTGATAAAACAGAAAATCAAACCTGCAGGAAACTAGACTTCATACAGTGAACTATTCATGGAACAGCTATTTTCTTAAAGCCTAAGCACATGGTGAGCTGTGCTTAAACCCAGACTTACCACACTTTTTCAATGTTGCTTTTTTATGGCATTGGTCAAGGCACAGAATGAATCTTTAAAGTAATACTTTTGAACTGAGATGTAACCAGAGGCAGATTTCTAGAAATCACAATAGACCTGAAGCATAATTCTTTGCTGTGAATCCTAGACATTTTGGTATAGCCTGTATTATCTCAATCATCTAATTTTGACTTTTAAGCTCTCCCTTCTTCTTCCCTTTCCCCCTGGGGAAAAAAAAAATTAAATCAGAAAAAACCCTCAAACAATACACCCCCCAAAAAACCAACAACAAAAATATAACAAGAAGAAGAAGAAGAAAAAAAGATGAAAAAGCATGACTATTCAAGCTATCAGTTCCCCAAAGGAACAAGAGCCCAATCCACAGAAAATGACCACAGGGCACTGGCAGCAGCATTGTAAAGGGAACATAACAGGTATATGCGACCTACACAATGTCACTTGTCCCAGACAATTTTTCTGGCTGCCAGCCAGAAGAGTCAAAAGTAGAGAAGACTTGCCAAGCAGCTTACAGCCTGTGATTAGACAGGCAGCTCAGAGAGCCCTGTTCCCCTTTCAACACCACCATCAATCACAGCACTGAGACTATAATCCTGTGTCATTTTTCTCTGACTCTCCCTCTCTGCCCCATGAGCCACAGGCAAAGGCTAACCAGGTTCTGATTCCTTTTTGGTCACATTCTGAAGACATCTACAGTGTCTGTGTCAAATCTCAAGACTGTAAGTACCTGGTTTTGCTCCAAATCCATTGGAGCCCCTTTGCACCAGCTGAGGGGGCTTTGTACAGTAGATCCTGTTGGTCTGAGGTCTCTGTTCCAGCTACACCTCCAAAAGAGACCAGGGTTTAACTCTCTAAATGCCTGTTTAATCCTGTTCTTCTGTCAAGAACAGCTTCCCTGATGGAAGATACTTTCTCCAGATGCTTTCATTAAGTCTGTGCTAATCAAATCAAACAAGCATTTTCATGTAATTAAACATTTAGGGTTTTAAGCATACAAATGCATAATTTGCAGCATAATTGCAGAAAACTGGGGAACATCAGTGAGCACAGGGACATGGGAACTCCCCAGTGAGCCAGGAGGGCATTGCAGCAGCTGGTAGGACCTCCCCTGTCTTTAACACCACCAGCCTACAGGCCTAGAAGCAAGCATTCCAAATTCCACATTTGAAATTAAGCAAATGGAATATTTTTCTTACAAAGAAATTGAAAATGAAAACAAAATTACTGTGGCTCTTCACAATGGGTATCTGGGCTCACCTTTGGCCAAGAGAAGCTGTTAGGGAAAGAAAAAGCACATGCACACACGTGTGCACACGCTACATCTTCCTGTCCAGAGGAATCCAAGAGAGCATGCCACAGAATCATAGATTGCTATAGCTAAAGAACAGCACAGCTCACCTCCTAAAGCTTTCAACCAGCTCTACACAGAATGATAAAAATCTACAGAAATTGCCTTCTTTTGCAGCTGCATCAACGAAATGTTATATTCCCTGCTGCTTGCTCAGGCTTTCAGCCTTCCAGGGCAAGTCACTGCTCCCCAGCTGCCCAGACAGGCTGTGGGTATCACTTTTGCAGCAGGTAAAGAAGGGACAGGGCAGCCCAGCTGCCACCCCTCAAGAGATGCTTCACAGCACTGTGGCCTTGCCCAGCCTCAGTTTAGCCTTTCTGCAGTCCAGATGGTGGGAAGTAACCTGAAACTCATATCCCTCTGCCTTGTAGAAACTGCCACTGAGCCACCAGACAGAGGGCCTCTGAGAGCACGCCAGTAAAATGCTGACAGCAGAGCTCTGATAATGATGGAGATAAGGAGAAGGTGAGACTTTTAATATCACCAGTTTGGGTGTGTTTGGACTTCCTTCTGTGGTTCTGTCCCAGTGCTGGAAGACACCAACCAGGAGACTTTCAGTGTACCAGTGCTTTCAGCCCTTTAAACTATATAATTGTGCACCTAAAGTACTACAACCTTTTCCATGCAAACTAGGCATTCTGACAAATGTGCATTCGTTATAGAATGTGTATTTACAGCTAATTTACTCATTTAATAACTGCACATGGAAAATAGACACCCAGACATGCCTCTCGTCTGTGTACAGCCCCGAACACCACCCCAGCAGCAATCTCTGGCTGAGAACTCACCCTCACTGCAGCACATCACCAGGGAAAGCTGCTTTTAGGGGCCAAGGACAAGACAATACACAGCCAAGGGCATCTGGCTTGCAAAAGGTAGCAAGCCAGATTATGAAATCTATAAGGAATTAACTTACATAAAGGTAAGACCAACAAACATCAACTGGGGTTGGGAAAGATCCTGAGAAAACAGTGGAAGTTCCTCAATACCAAGAGATTAAAATGATTCAAAGTGGGAAAGAAAATAAGAAAGAAACAAATGGAATGGTCTGGTGGAGAGCTAATTCCCATGCTCACTCTACTGTGAAACAGGTGTCTGAGACATCATGCAGCTACAGCATCATTAGAAGAAAAAAACAGGATAATATATAAGATATTCTAAGATATTCTAATTGCCTAATTATGAGGAAGAGTGTATGACTGTGAAAAAATTATCTGTCAAACAGAGTATAAACACATAATTGACAAACTGAAAGCTGCCATCCATCTTTAGAGGCTGCTGCTCTGAATAAAGACACTGCTTGTGTTCATAAAGCAGAAGATAACTTCTGGCGCTATTGTATATTCCTATTAATCCAATAAACATTTATGTAAACTTGATCCCAAATAAATGTAAAACTTCATCAAGTATATTTTCTCAGACTACAGACCAGTAGGACTCTGCATTATCAAAGCAGACTTTGCTAAGTCAGTGGGAGAGATGTTTATAACAGTGCTTTGTGAAACATCTGGTACTCATCTAACTGAAGAATTTTTAATTAGCCATTAATTTCCTCAGTAAGACAAAAGTCTAGATCACCTGCCATGACCACAGAGAGGTCTAACTAAACCAGGGTCCCTAAGTAGGCAGCACGAACTGTGCACCTAGCCCCTACATCTTTAATTTTTATACCCTTATTCATATCTTGAACTTCCTCCATCAAAGGCCATGTAAACAAAGTAAAACAGACTCACTACCACACAGGGGTGATGCCTTCAACTGGACCCAAGTGACTTCCCCACCAAACACCTCAGAGCCTCACCCCTGCCCTTCACACTGAAGCAACTCTCCACCTTCAGCTTAAAATGCAGCTCAGGCTCAGGAAGCCCCAGCCAGCTCCTTGGGCCAATGCTGCCGTTCAGTGGCCAAACCAACCTGCATGCCATGGCAGGAGGTTGTGCTGGCACCAGTGACAGGTCTGAGAGTGAGCTGTAGCCAGACAGGCTTCTTTATGGGCTGTGCTGCTCAGAGCGAATCAAGCTGCCTTCCAGTCTGTAATGGTTGCTTTGATGACCAAGGCTGATATTTTGGCTTCTGCCTTTTGAACAGAAAGCCCTGTGGCTGTGCTACAGCATTCACAAGCTGCTTCAGCTATATAAAAATGCTATCGAGCTTTTCCTTGTAGCCAATCCATCACCAAGACAGCAAGTGCCAGTTTTACTGCACAGATCCCCTATGTTCACAAACTGTTACTGGGCATTTCGTTGTATTTATCTACTTTGTTTTTAAGAAGTGAAGAGCTGAGGAAGTTTAGACCTCCATTTAGAATTTTTAAAGCATTACAGCTGGGAAATAATTTGTGAATTTATAAAATTTTAGTGCTTTGGTGGTACAAATGTTTTATTTTAAAATCAGATTAGATTATCCAGTGTTCTCTGTGAGCACTTCCATCATTGATAAATGCACTGATGGACTAAGAGACAAGACAGACTACATCATTGCAGTCAATTTTGAGACTGAGACTATTCTGAAATCCATGGACTTCCAGGGTCTGAGGAAATCTGTTAAGTGGCCTGTTCCTAATTAGCAATGGCATTAAATTAATTCCTAGTGATCTCCTTGCCTCGAGTCTTGAATGATAATTTTCTGCCCTTAGACTTCAGCCATGGTGTTTCTCTTCCATTTTATGAAACCAGACGTGGTTACACCCATTTTAAAGGTCTCTGTCAATGGCAGTGCTGAATACAGTATCCACACAGGTATATTCAGGCAAAATGTCCATGAAACCTGTATTGTTGGCAGATAATGTTGCTTACAAAAGACATTCCTACTTACATGAGTCACCTTTACAAATAACAAAAGGTGTATCCTATACCTTGAACTCATACCACACAACTCCTCCAATCACACATTTCAGTTTCAAAAAGGAACAGGCATTTCTATTTGAAAACTGCAAGGAGACAACACATTTAAATAGAACACTTACTAACACCCAGGAATATTAAAAACTTGGGTATTGAGCAGCACATGAACATATAATTCCCCTTCAGCATAAAATTCTTGAGTTTGAACATTAGCATCATTTTACATGCTGAACACTGAGGTCAGGAGCAGTTAACTGTGATTATGCATCACCTGCGCAAACCACAGCAGCAGACTTCTAGGAACAAAGCCTTATAGAACCATCTCAAATGAGAGGACCCTCAGCACAAAGCCAAGAAAGAAGAAATTCTATCACACTCGAACCATTTCTTTGCAAAACTGGATGTTTGAGAAGGTTCATAATGGACCACAAGGTTGATGTACCAGGTTTGCTGCTTCCCACGTCTCTGCCACAGTGACATTTGTGCCCAGCAGAGGAACAGAGCAGACAGTCATGGATGGGATTGCCTTAAATCACTACAACTAGATTTTCCAGAACTTTTAATCAATGCCCTTGGTAACTGAGTCTCTACATTCTATCTGCGTGCTAGACTATTTGGTATATAGATAGACTATCTATATGGACTACCACTATACTCAGTGACTCTGTGCTGGCAGCAGCAGATTTGCTTCCACCATGAGGACTGTTTCCTTGATCATCTCTGCTTACCTCAGTTTCCTTCTCAGAAAAAAAGCAGATTGCAGGGATGTTGAGAGACATAAGTTAAATTTGCAAAACATGTTAACATCACTAGCAAGAGATCTGAATGCTCAATCTTTATCATACCCTAAACATAAAATCAGTCAGCAACACAGAAATTCAAATCAAACAATTAAAGGAGCCCTCAAGAGAAGTGATGTTTAGCTTTTTCATTAAATAGCAGTGACAGATACAGATTGGGAACATGTTCCATAGCATGAGCATGAAGCTCAGCTGCAGCCAGAGGCATAGCAAAGCCTGGAAGAACCACAGTAGTTTGTATGCAAATGACAGAGCCGTCTGCAGAAACATGAATCAATGACAGTGCATGTGTGAGGAGATCTGGAAGCACATTGCTTAATCTCCTACAAAGAGGATGAGAAAACTTTTCTCTCTTGCACACCTACTTTGTTCCTGCTGAATAAAGCGCCACATGCTGCAAATTGCTCTCATCAATAATCAAGCCGAGAAAGGCAAAAATAAAGTGACAGGGAGCAGGGATTGAGGGCTCAAGTGGCAAAACAGCTCTTAGGGTATTGTGCTCAGAAAACAGGGTATTAAAACTATTCAAACCTCTCTCTCTCATGAATAATCACTTCATGTTGGTCGGGGAAGATGGAGACTCTGGGGGGTGGCCTTGCCCTTCACGGTGTTTCAGACACAAGTCCTTTCCATCATCTTCCAAGCAGGCAAGCAGCAGGGTAATGGGATGGAGAGGAGGAATCAGAACTGCTGTGCCCCACAGTTACTCACCTGTGAAGCAGGACACTCAGGGAGACGGCCTAAGGAGCAAGCTTGAGCAAGGAACCAGCGGCCTGGGCAGGACACTACAACACATCAGCAGGAGATGGAAATTCAAACTCCTGTGCAAAAAGGGACACAGGCACGAATCTGAGAGTGACTAGAAATGGCACAGCCTTGTGAAAGAGTCTCACCAGCAGGACAGGGCAGTCACGAGGAATACACCTCAGCCAGCTGTGCTGTGCAGGCCGAATACTGCTAAGTCCTACATTACCAGGATGCTGAAAGGAGCTGCAAACCTTCAGTTGGATGAAAAATTAGTCCATGGATGTATTAATGGGATCAGGAAGCACAGAGACAATTGGGAGGAAACTATCTCAATACTCTCCTGGATTAAACACTCAGAGAGCTGTCCAAACAGCTGTGTCCAAAGCCAAGGATATCAGCAGGCAGCAAAAGGCCCCATACCAGATGCAAACACTATCTCCACCCTGCAGACCAGCACTAGCTGCTGAAGGCAGGGAGGGGGGTTCCCTAGGAGACAGCTCTCTTTTCAGCATAAGGGCAGCAACCCAAAGGCCATGGGTGGTATAGAAAGGTCTTGATGTGCAGATGGGCACACTTTGCTAGCCATGTACAGGGCATGACACTGTACAGTATCAGAACCAAAGGGTGAATCCTGCACAATGTCCTGGCTAGGGACTCACTTCTGCCCTTGTTCAATGTTCTCCATACACAGCCATGAGCACACCTGCAGCCCAAATCTGGTTTGAGTTAGTGGAGAAGCTTCAGGTGGGAGCTGAAGGAAATTGTAACCTTTAGGAGGACTTGCTCCTTAGCACTTTGTATCAGCAAAAAAAGGCCATGTTAGACTATACAAGCTACTGAAAACAATTACTTACCTACTCACATACTGTTCCTATGGTGCAACACGAGTAAATGCTTGTACTGATCAAACATGCACTGGGCTAATGACCTACCGACTGTGAAGCAGCTGGTTCAGACCTCTAAGTCCCTGCTCCCAGATGCCTCTTCCAGTCTCTAGACAAACTGCATCCTTAAAACATCTTGTCTCAAAAGACAGCTTTTCATTTTACAAGGGACGGAAATCCACAGATATAGATGCTGGGTAATGCTGCCCACCAGCCAAAGATGACCTCCCAGCAAAAGCCTGGTGGAACTTTCATTTCTGAAGCTACACAAGCACATAAAACATTGTCTTAACACTGATTTTCCCCAAAATCCTCAGCATCAGAGGCTTCACTCCATCAGGCTCCCATTAACATTTATCACCTCCTCAGAAGTAGTGGAGAAACCCTTTTCACATTCCCCATCCTGTGCTGGGAACTTGTTTTCCCAACCAAAGACATTTCTCTCAGCTTTGTATCATCCTGCCCACTGCATGGTGAGCTGCAGACACCACTACACACATCTTCAGCAACAGCTCCGTGCTCTGCAGCTTCAGGCAAGTGGCTGAAACTCTGCCTTGTTTCCTCCATCATGCAACACTGACAATGCACCTTTTGCAGCTCTTGAGGCAATATGAAGCTTTGGTGACCATAACTGAGATTAAAATTTAGGTTGGTACAAATCCTCACTTGTGCTGCCTTACATTAGAGATAAACCCTTCCACTGACAGAGATGGTATTTAACCCCTTGTGAAAACTCTATTATTAGACCCATTAACTGGTAAGTGCTCAACAGGATGGGTAACAGGCATGACTTGCCTGCAGTCCATGAGTGGCCCAGGAATACAAAACCCAAAAGTCAGGCCTATCACAGGAAATTTTAAACTAATATCAGCAACTGCCAGGCAAAATTCATTCAGAACAATCAACAAAAAGATACTGAAGACTATAAATATATTTCAAAAAGTTGTAGACCAATATTTCACAGAATTATCAAGTATCTTATAAGGCTATAAAAATAAGCAGTGTTAAGAGGATCAGTTTTGAAGGAAGAGAGACCATGAAGGACAACTTGGGGATTATTTCAGCTAAAACCAGGGATCTACAAGTAGATTAATTTTAAATACAATGGAAAACATAGAACTAATCCACTAAGTAAAAAGTGTGGAACTGAAGAGAGGGCTTTGGATTCTGCTCAAGTGGCTGTTCTTTGCCCCCTGCAGAGAGGCTCAAAGGGACTAAACACAGCAGATACTTTGTAAGTCACTTACTTCCCAGCTCCGCCATGAGTGGGGCATCTTAGTGAAGCATTATCATCCCCACTTGGCAGAAAACCTGTGAAGACCAGTCTCCCAGACAGGCAGCTGCAGCTGAAGTATTGCATGCTACCACTCTTGGCTTTCACTTGGATCACAAAAGCATTTAATTTTAGAGAGCAAACGGAGAGAAGAGAATAAAAGTGCTGATTTAAGTTGCATTCATAAAGCAGACAGTGCCCTAAGCTTTAGAAGGGAGAGCTACAACAAAATCAATGAGGTCAGAGATATTTCCTTAAAAGCATGTTCCTAACATTGACCTCAGTAACAGCTGATTGATAAATAAGCTCTTTTTCAAGACAGGCTTGGTCAGATTCATAAAGACAATCACCATAAATAGGCACAGAAGAAAATTCTGAAGCTGAATTGCCTGATCAGAGTGAGGTTCCCTGTAAAGCCTCATCCCCTCCCTCATTATCCCACAATTATTTGGCTAGAGCAGGAACATACCAAAACAGTCACACTACATCACACTAATGAAACCAATCTGGAAAGCATTACTTCCAGTTCCATTGCTCTCCCTTTCGGTGAGCTATGTCATCTCCTTGGGTCTCTGTTTCCCCATCTGGCAAACAGCATTAATAGTATTTATTTTGCACACAGTGAGGTATGAGATTCTGCATATTATGTGTCTGTGCATGGCTATGAAATCTGCACACAGTGGGTTTTTCAGCACACCAGTCACATTTTCTCCTTTGGTATCTCTGAAGTACATTCAGTACCTCCTAATCCTACCCATCAGTCTGCTGTGTCTCCCTGTGTCAACCATCGTACAGGCACCTGTGCCCATTGCTTCCTGTGTGTGACTCTGCTCACTGTATCATCACCTTAAAGAGGGGGGAGAAACCCCACTACATTTGTCTGACAAGATTTAGCCACACTGGTTGATCTTTATCAACTCATATTTCCCCCACTGCTTTGTGTTCTCATCTCATTTTATGGTCACTAGATTCTTAACTAGCCTGACTGAGTTCAGACTCACTGGCCTACAATTGCCTGAGAATGGCTGTGCTGAAGAGGCAGCTCAGCATCTTTGCAAGTGGGTTAGGGATGGATTTGAAGGATAACATTTTGTGAGAAACAATGCTAGGTGATAGCATTCATTTCAGACAGATCTATGATACAAGTTACACATGCTGTTGCCCAACTTCCTACCATCTGTACACCAAACTTTCAGCTTTATGTTAAATAGACAGTAATCCCGTGCGTGTACACTTAGATGGAGGCACGAGCTAACACATATGTTGCTCTTGAGATGCACTTCCCCACCCCCCTCACAATTCGTGCTTGTGACTGTCATGGAAATATATATTAAAATACATGTTTCTCTTCTTGCATTTGGCTCTTCAGTGCCACCCACAATTCCCAGTGCCTGCATATTCTGGCTTCTCACATCCCACTTGTCCCTGGGCTTTGAATGCTGCCCGTTACTTAAAGTCCAGCTGGCCAGAGTTTAACCTTTAACTTTCAAGATCCTCTCCCAGTCTCTCTCTAAATCAGCCCTGCTCAGGTCCACAGCCTCAGCTAGGATACTGCAAAGCATCCCTAGGAGCATTCTGGCATTGCCAGGACAGTAACTAGGTTGCTCCCTCTCCACCTTGTAATGAAGGGCTCATCTCACCCCTTGCCATAGTTTCTTAGTAGTCAAACCTTAGTGAAACAACTGAAGCAGATGGGAGCAGGGCAAGCATCTATGAATCAACAAGCTGAAGGAACCAGAGCAGGCTCTGATGCTGGAAGTCAAAGGTTAGCTCATGCCTTGGGATTACTCTCCTAAGATCACACAAAAGCCTGTAAAGCAAAGGGTAGAAAATCCAAATATAAGTTGGAAGCACTCAGACCAGCTAAGAACCATCCGCAGTGACTGCAGTTCACAGTGACAATGGGGGATACCTGTCAGTTGCCTTTAAACATCAGTACAGAGCAAACTCTTCCAGCTCACAGCTATTTCACAGCAGTAAGGGCTGAGCTGTTGGGGTGGTGCAAAGGGTCTATGTGCTTCATGAAATTATCTCAAAGGAAACAGATGGGCCAAGATCAAAGAACATTTACTAGCTCAGCCCTTCCTCGTGTCCTTCAACTCTGCTGTCCCCTTCACGCCACATACTGGCCTGCTTTTCCCAACAAAACTGCAAAGATTGGTACTCTTAGGTATTATACATTGATGTATAGGCCTGTAGGTCTCATTTTCTGCAAGTGTGCTGATCGATTCATTAGCATTCACCACACCTCACATTTGCATTGCAAAGTGGAACTGGTGTACCCAGCACTGACAGAGCAGTGCATGCCTCATGGCCTTCACCACATTCACACACAGGAGCAGAATCCTACTGGCACTAAGGAGCATTGGTGCCAAGAATTTGTGTTTAGTCAAGGAAAGGAAAAATTCAGTATTTTGAAATCTCCCTAGGTCCATCACATCACTAACTATTTTGCAAGGTTCTCTTTCATTAACAGCTCCAAAAGCTGATTTTTTCCATGCTTTTCTCTCTTCCAGAGGTCACCAAGTAAGCATAGGTCTCAGGTGCACGAGGACACTGTACATCCCACTGCAGTTTGCAAATGTGGCCATATGACAAAACAAACATGTTCTAACACCTGTAAATGAAAGTGCATGGAGGTCGGTGTGCTGTGGGTTTGTAAAAGGCTCCATGTGCCAAATAACCCAACAAGAAATCTATCCTTTGCCATGGGGAATAAGGCTTCATCCTTAGGAATGATGGACTAGATTCTCAACTGGCATAAATCAAATACAGCTCTAAGTGAGCTAACAAAGGGCTGTAACATGTAATTAAAGAAGGAGGCAAACATCTAACAAAAAAACTGGTTATTGTTCCATTCCCTTCTTTCCCAGCCCCATCACACACACAGATGTCCCAAATAACATCTCTTTGAAAGACACATACAGCAAAAGTTAGCTACCAGTTTGACAAAAACACTGCAAGGTACCAGTCTGTATCTCAACAGGCTACAAAAGATTCCTGATTTTGTTGATCAAAACATCAGGGAAAGACACAAGAACTCATATGAAGTCCCCCTGTGTGCTTCCTGCAGAACTGCTGGAATGAGGGCTGCACACCGAGCTCTCCAGCATGGGTAAAGTCACCCAGCCCCTCACTGGGAGGTGGTGCACACCAGCCATTTAACACTCTGAAGTGAATTCCTTTAGTTTTTGGTTTATTCTTCTCTAGTGTTTGAATTCTACTTTGAATACATACAGATTTACAGTAACTTACCAAGTTATTTTATTTTAGGAAAACACATGGCAGATTAATTTCCATTAAAAATGCATTGATTTCAATAGAATCATAGAATCATAGATATTAGGGGTTGGAAGGGACCTAGAAGATCATCTAGTCCAATCCCCCTGCCTGAGCAGGATCACCTAGAC